>JAVYIG010008108.1:0-93108 GCA_035222895.1 Strongylocentrotus droebachiensis
CGGGGATTGAATCCACGACCTTTGCATTACCATTCACATGATTAAACCACTTGAACTTTAACCTTCCTAGGTCTTACCTGATGCAGATTGAGGTTATTATCAATGGAGAGAGGGAAGAGGAAAGGAAGAACCTTTCCTAGGTCTTACCTGATGCAGATTGAGGTTTATTATCAATGGAGAAGAGGGAAGAGGAAAGGAAGAACCTTTCCTAGGTCTTACCTGATGCAGGTTGAGGTTATTATCCATGGAGAGAGGGAAGGAAAGGAAGGAAGAACCTTCCAAGGTCTTAACCTGATGCAGGTTGAGGTTATGATATCCATGGAGAGAGGGAAGAGGAAAGGAAGAACCTTTCCTAGGTCTTACCTGATGCAGAGTTGAGGTTATTATCAATGGGAGAGAGGGAAGAGGAAAGGAAGAACCTTTCCTAGGTCTTACCTGATGCAGATTGAGGTTATTATCAATGGAGAGAGAGGGAAGAGGAAAGGAAGAACCTTTCAAGGTCTTACCTGATGGAGGTTGAGGTTATTATCCATGGAAGAGAGGGAAGAGGAAAGGAAGAACCTTCCAAGGTCTTACCTGATGAGGTTGAGGTTATTATCGATGGAGAGAGGGAAGAGGAAAGGAAAGAACCTTCCAAGGTCTTACCTGATGAGATTGAGGTTATTATCAATGGAGAGAGGGGAAGAGGAAAGGAAGAACCTTCCTAGGTCTTACCTGATGGAGGTTGAGGTTATTATCGATGGAGAGAGGGAAGAGGAAAAGGAAGAACCTTTCCTAGGTCTTACCTGATGAAGATTGAGGTTATTATCGATGGAGAAGGAGGGAAGAGGAAAAGGAAGAACCTTTCCTAGGTCTTACCTGATGGAGGTTGAGGTTATTATCAATGGAGAGAGGGGAAGAGGAAAGGAAGAACCTTTCCAAGGTCTTACCTGATGAAGATTGAGGTTATTATCCAATGGAGAGAGGAAGAGGAAAGGAAGAACCTTTCCTAGGGTCTTACCCTGATGAAGATTGAGGTTATTATCGATGGAGAGAGAGGGAAGAGTGAAAGGAAGAACCTTTCCAAGGTCTTACCTGATGAAGATTGAGGTTATTATCGATGGAGAGAGGGAAGAGGAAAGGAAGAACCTTTCCTAGGTCTTACCTGATGCAGATTGAGGTTATTATCGATGGAGAGAGGGAAGAGGAAAGGAAGAACCTTTCCAAGGTCTTACCTGATGCAGATTGAGGTTATTATCGATGGAGAGAGGGTAGAGGAAAGGAAGAACCTTTCCAAGGTCTTACCTGATGAAGATTGAGGTTATTATCCATGGAGAGAGGGAAGAGGAAAGGAAGAACCTTCCAAGGTCTTACCTGATGCAGATTGAGGTTATTATCAATGGAGAGAGGGAAGAGGGAAAGGAAGAACCTTTCAAGGTCTTACCTGATGAAGATTGAGGTTATTATCGATGGAGAGAGGGAAGAGAAAGGAAGGACCTTTCCTAGGTCTTACCTGATGAAGATTGAGGTTATTATCAATGGAGAGAGGGAAGAGGAAAGGAAGAACCTTCCCAAGGTCTTACCTGATGAAGATTGAGGTTATTATCAATGGAGAGAGGGAAGAGGAAAGGAAGAACCTTCCCAATGTCTTACCTGATGAAGATTGAGGTTATTATCGATGGAGAGAGGGGAAGAGGAAAGGAAGAACTTTCCTAGCTCTTACCTGATGCAGATTGAGGTTATTATCCATGGAGAGAGGGAAGAGGAAAAGGAAGAACCTTTCCTAGGTCTTACCTGATGAAGATTGAGGTTATTATCAATGGAAAGAGGGAGAAGAGGAAAGGAAGAACCTTCCCAAGGTCTTACCTGATGAAGATTGAGGTTATTATCGATGGAGAGAGGGAAGAGGAAAAGGAAGAACCTTCCCAAGGTCTTACCTGATGAAGATTGAGGTTATTATCGATGGAGAGAGGGAAAGAGGAAAAGGAAGAGACTTTACTAGGTCTTACCTGATGAAGATTGAGGTTATTATCCATGGAGAGAGGGAAGAGGAAAGGAAGAACTTTACTAGGTCTTACCTGATGAAGATTGAGGTTATTATCGATGGAGAGAGGGAAGAGGAAAGGAAGAACTTTACTAGGTCTTACCTGATGAAGATTGAGGTTATTATCAATGGAGAGAGGGAAGAGGAAAGGAAGAACCTTTCCTAGGTCTTACCTGATGCAGATTGAGGTTATTATCCATGGAGAGAGGGAAGAGGAAAGGAAGAGAACCTTTCCTAGGTCTTACCTGATGCAGATTGAGGTTATTATCAATGGAGAGAGGGAAGAGGAAAGGAAGAACCTTTCAAGGTCTTACCTGATGGAGGTTTGAGGTTATTATCCATGGAGAGAGGGAAGAGGAAAGGAAGAACCTTTCCTAGGTCTTACCTGATGAAGATTGAGGTTATTATCAATGGAGAGAGGGAAGAGGAAAGGAAGAACCTTTCCTAGGTCTTACCTGATGCAGATTGAGGTTATTATCAATGGAGAGAGGGAAGAGGAAAGGAAGAACCTTTCCAAGGTCTTACCTGATGGAGGTTGAGGTTATTATCTATGGAGAGAGGGAAGAGGAAAGGAAGAACCTTCCTAGGTCTTACCTGATGAAGATTGAGGTTATTATCAATGGAGAGAGGGAAGAGGAAAGGAAGAACCTTTCCTAGGTCTTACCTGATGCAGATTGAGGTTATTATCAATGGAGAGAGGGAAGAGGAAAGGAAGGACCTTGGTGGCCGCAATGTCTTTGGTGATGCCTAGTTTCTTATGATTCATAGATACCTTGATAATACCTGGAAAATAATTATTTAAAAAAAAGAGAAAAAGACAGCATAACAATAATATTCTGGATTTATAGAGAACTTAATACAAAATACTGTCTCTAAGTGCTTTACAGATATATTATTACCTCAGTCCTTGAATTCATTAATGCGCAATGTCCACCATGCAAAAACAAACTGCAGATTTCAATCAATTTATAGCCCCCCCCCCTTTTTTTTTCCTTCAACAAACTTACCTGACAAATATTATTTCACAAAGAGTACTAAATCCATGTACCAAAGGCATGTGTCATTCTTTTTTTATATGGAACAGGCCAAACAATTAAAAACACACCTTTAGTTACTTCTAATCAACTTTACATGCATGCCTAAACAAAACAACATATTTCAAAGACTTTCTACCCCATCCCCTCTAACAAACTAACCTAACATGCCCATAAGAAGAGCAGGTTCTTTAGATTGTATCTGCAGGAGTAACACCCTTCCCCTCCCCCAAGCAAAAACACACGATCATATAATTATAATCAACTTTACAAGCAAACCTTAACAAACTGCAGATTACAATGAATTTCTACCCCCCCCCCCCCCCCCTCTTTCCTTCAAACAAACTTACCTAAGATGCCCATAAGAACAGCTGGTTCTCTGGACGGTATCTGCATGAGGAGCGGTAGTATTTCATCTAGGACAAACCATTTGTCCATGTGCTCAAGCATCTTCCCTAGACTCACCAGGCATCCTACACGAACCTAATGATGAGAGAGGGATATGACTTGTATAAGTACCACGGCAGATAACACAAACCAGCAGTCCTATCCCTACTTCATGTAATTGCCCTTTCTGTATGCAAAACCAATTTTCAACTGGAATTGAAAAGTTTTTAAAGTGTCAGTACCAGGTAATGCAATATTACTAAAATAAATATACTTTTTAGTGTCTGAACTTGAAAGATGTATTTCTTTTCAATATTGAAGTTATTACAAAATTAGATTCTCCTCTTTACAATTAATATTTTGGTGACACACAAAAAAAGAGTAGGATTCATGTTATAAAAGTAGGATTTAGTCAAAGTTTTTTTGTTTTGTATTCTTGTTTGTTTTCCAATGTAGACTTGACTACTTTCACACGGCAAATACGCACAAATTTGTAGGAATTCATGTTTTTTTATAATAAAGAACTTCCTCTTAAAGCCCCTCTGCACTACTTGTAGCTACTTGCTACCTGTATATAAAAAAACAATACCCGTACCCGTTGGTCCCCCATGATCCTCTCTGTTATGTTGCTTGGGAGCTGATGTGATGAGATAACCATCTGTCAGTGACCTTGCAGGAGGTCTTATCCCACCTGGCCAAACTTGTACAGAGGGGCTTTAAAATTTGAGACGTCACCGAGAGCAAGGAGGTTTTTAAACAAATTTCTTCATTATGGGAAATATGGAATATTTGAGTTGTATTTTATAATTGTTCAGAAAAAAAATCACTTCCACAAACACAGGATAGACAGGTACACACATAAATATACAATAGGGACTTTAAGATTTGCAAGTCGACATAGTGGACTGCTGCATGTGATGTCCTTTTCAGGCACTGCCATTGCCTTTAAAGGACGTCACACGTAGCATGTCAATGTGCATCTAAAAGTCCTTAATGATGGGTGGTGATACGCTCAATTTAAGTACTTAATAACTCACCGATAGCCGGGAGGTTTCCAAACAAATTTTCTTCAGTCTAGGGACAATGGAATGTTTGATGGAGTTGTATTCTATCATCCCGGCAAACGAAGGCAGAATGTTGAGGCACAGCTCCTTCAGAAAAAAAAATTGATAAGAAGTAATAAATTGTCAGTATCGAATGAGGATAGCATAAATCAATACAATGCAATTCAATACAATATTAGAACTTATATAGGGGCTCTCACAGTAACTGTATCGAAGCGCTTTACAAAGTTATTATATAAATTTATATACATGTATTGTATTGTATTTATTAAACTTCATTGATGTACATCAATATTCTGTTTATAAACATATAAATCAGTTTACAATGCAATGTAAGAAACCAATATTCTGTTTGTAAACATATATAATACAAATCAATTTACAATGTGGTGTATATAGCAAAACAGAAGGAAAATTATATACAGCAGAAACACTTTTTTTTCTTCTTGTAATAACATGACATATAATGCATAAAGTAAATAATATAATGTACCACATCCAAAGATTTAGATATATAAAACCTAATTTAGCAATTGTGTAAATAAATTAAAACTCATGCTATACAAAATAGGTAAATGAGGTACATGGAGTGCCTAAAATAAATGATGTAATAGTACTTATACATCTATGCGACCTACTGTAAAATTACACCAAAAACATAAGATTGTAAATTTTTACTTTTTTATTACATACATGTAGTATCTAAAAGTTACCCTTCACTGCAATTATGTTTTTGTTGAATGAAGAGAAAATATCTATTACATCTTTATTGTCTAATCTCATTATGAATATGAATTTTTCTTGAAATTACAAATTATTTGTTAATAATCTACCAAATTACATATATACACACTTCTTTTTGAGCCACTACATTTTGCGAAGCTACCTTATGCAGCACTTGACAAGACATGATTTCAAACTGACCTGTATCTGAGCCGAGGAAGACTCTAGAGCTCTGTAAACCATGGGTAGAACATGATTCTTGATGTCTTCCGACGGCGTCTTCGTTAAAAGGAGGTTCATCCGTTGCATGAAGATGAGTAAAATCTGAAAGAAGGGATGACAGACTCAGACTCAGACTCAAACTCAGAGATGACAGACTAAGATTCGAACTCAAAGATGACAGACTCAGCTTTAATAGTTCCATAATATGCATGTATACACAGATCAGACAGGTGATCTGTAGAACTTTACTTTTGTTGTCTTCCAACATTATCATCATCACAATGATCAGTTATCACCAATCTTATCATCATCACTATCATCATTATCCTCCTCACCGTCATCATTCCCAACTTTATCAGCGATATCGTCATTATAGTCATCCTCAACATAATCTCATCGTCCTCCTCCTACACCTCCTCACCATCATCACCACCATAATTAATATTATCATCGTCATCGTCATCATCACCATCATCATAATCATCATCATCATCATCATCTTCATCATCATTATCACCATCATTATTACCACCATCATCATCACCCTCGCCATCACCACTATCATTATCCCCATCATCGTCATCATTACCACCATCATCATCATTGCCACCATCATCATCATCATTATCATTATCATCATCACCAACATCATCGTCATCATTACCACCATCATCATCATTATTACCATCATCATCACTGCCACCATCATTATCATCATCAGCAATATCGTCATCATCACCTTCTTCATCATTATCCCCATCATCGTCATCATTACCACCATCATCGTCATCATTACCACCATCATCATCACCCTCGCCATCACCACTATCATTATCCCCATCATCGTCATCATTACCACCATCATCATCATTGCCACCATCATCATCACTGCCACCATCATTATCATCATCATCACTACTCTCACCCCTATCACCATCACCACCATCACCACCATCACCATCATCATCATCACCACCATACCATCATCATCATCACCACCACCATCAACACCATCATTATCATCACCGTCAGCATTTCAAGCTTCATGCTTACGCTGTATCCCTCCTATATCATGTGAATTGTAAAGTTAATTTACTTTGAAACGTAAATTATATCACACTGATGGACATTATGTATGTTTAAAATATGTACGTTTGAAATATGTTATAGAAATCAATAAATCAAATCAAATCATCATCATCATCATCATCACCACCATCCTCATTACCTGAACAGGTTCTTGCATCTTGAAGACGTTCTTGAGGCTTGGTAAGACGAGCTTGACATACTCCTGATCAGTGCACTGCTCTGCGATGAGAAGAACGTTGGGCAGCACGAAGGGAACCATGTCAGGGTTCATGAACTCTTTACACAAGCAAGGTAGAACCCTCTGCTGTACTACTCTCTATGGAAAGAAAATACACAGGGGTGATAGTGACACAAAAAAAGGGGGGAGGGGGTTCCCTCAACCACACCCCCCTTGAGAAAAAAAAAAGAAGAAGAGGATTTGGGGGGAAAAATGGCATCTTACAACATTCCCCCCTTTTGAGTTAGACAAATTGTGAAATAATAGGGGAAAATAGAGAAAATCAGGAAAAAAATCTGGAAAATCAGGATAAAATCGGGAAGAAAAAAAAAATCAGGAAAAAATCCACAAACAAATTGGGAAACTGATTTAAATCAGGTTTGTATCAGGCCTGATACATCAACTTTTCCTCCTCATTCAATACAAATTCTATCAGGGAAAAAATACACGGGGCTCAGAGCGATTAGCCCCCGAGAGTTCAATGCAAAACAAATTAAAGAGTGTAATTTGAAAAGTAGTTATTGCATTGTGTTGAAAATTGAAAAATAAACCTGCAGATATTATCTTTATTTATCCTTAAAGGAGTTTATATGTTACCTTGGGCAATTTGGAGATAACTTTAGGAAGACCTTTGAAGAATTGAGCTTTCTGTTGATTGTCTTGTTGAAACAGCGAGTCTACATACTGCAGGGTCATAGCACCAACATCATCAAAGTATGGGATCTAAAGAGGCAATAAAAGAGAAGCTTTCTTATATTTCTAAATTTGTTGGTTGGTTTGTTTTACCTGACTGCCAAGGACACATATGTATGCTTGTAAGTAAGCATCCAGGGTACCAACGACTTTAATTCCTCTCTGAGGGACTTGGTAATAAGGATTAATGCCATACCAAAGGACACTAGCGCATTGACTTGGTTTCAAACCAGTTACCAGACCACTGCTCTACCACTGAGCTATCACGCCTCACAATTTAATTTTTACATCAATCAGTGTTCCCTCCTCAAAAAGGCAACAATTAATCCTTCTTTGCACCCCTTCATAGTTTGAAAAAAAATTGCCAAATTCAAACCCCAGAAGTGGCATTTGTTACCCCAACATTGTGATTTTATATTTTACACTGTAATGCCAAATTAGATACTTTGATGATTACTGGTAGCTCCAATTGAATTAGTCTTATTTAAGAATGGTACGACATACTGCATCGGAAATAAACTCAAAGTTTCCTGTAATTTAGACTCTTTTTGCTCGTCATCAGAACACAACCACCACCATAAGGCCTAACAAAAAAATGTTATAGTGCCCTTTAGGTGCCGAAACATGGGTTGGTCGGTCAGAATTTTTTTTTTTTTAAACTTTTGTCTCCGTCTTTGGGCTGATTTTTGTCAGTTTTGAATGCTTCAATATTTTATTTTAAATCCGACCTTAGATTTCAAAATCTTTGGGTCGGTAGTAAAGGGCAATACAACATATTTTTTGTTTAGACCTAATCATAATCATCACCATCATTACCACCACCACAGCCACAACCATCCTGACTATCATCCCACTCCCACCCTGCCAAGCATCACCACGCCTTTCTCAGTAATTACCTTGCCGAGTTGATCAGCATCTGGTCTGATTGTAGGTGTGGTACTTAGTAACATCTTGACGTATTCCTTCAAACCATTAGGGAGACTGGATAATAACGATATACTCAAACTACGCAGCTGGAAAAGAAATAATAAACATCACAAAATGCAACCATCAATGTTATAATATTCACCTTCCAAAAAAGCTTATTATCTATAATACTGTATGGCATTACTGTGTATATCTCTCCAAAATTATTTTCTGTACCAGTATACATTTACATGTGGGAAGAATATTAATCTGTTGAATGAAAAAACAACAATAAGAACCGGAAATGTTTTTTTTCCAACAATATACCCTTTTCAAACTCTACACGGGGAAATCAATGACTTGGGTTACAATACATTACACTGCAAATCTCTCTGATTTGTACTAACTGAGAAAGATTGTGTAATTATCAATACTGGCATTCACATCCTAAAAGTTTGCAGTATAAAAGCTTTTATCATACTCTCAATTTCCCACCTCCCCAACTCCGGACCAAACATGATTATCAAACCCTAACCAGAGTTCTAAACCAAAGCTAAGACCTAAATGCAAACCAGACCATGATATTCTATATTTGAAGAGCTTAATACCAAAAGGACTAAATCCACTTCTGATGAAAATTGAGTTTTTGATATCAGAACATTGTTCACCAAAGTAGCCATTTTTCAACAAAATAATTTACCTAAATTTTGGGAGCAATTATGAACAAATGCATTTTCTAATTTCACTTTTGGCCTGTACAAAATCTGGTAAACAATTTCTTTTTTCTCCTTTTGAAATTAAACTCTTCATTTGATGAAATGAAGGTCTAGAGGTGTTGTGGTCTTGTGAATAAGTTGCTAGACTGTAGATCACAAGGTACGGGATTCAAATCCCAGTCCGGCACTAACGAAGTGTTAAAGATTGAAAGAAAGATATTTTACCTGTTCTGATTTCTGTTTAAAAGTGGACAGATTCTCGTTGCAATCATGGAAGAGTTTCCCAGTGTTAATAACGGAGTACATCAGCATTCCAAGACTGAACAAGTCACTGGACGTATCACAGCTTTGTGTTAGCAGGTATTCCGGAGCCAAGTAGTTCAGGTTGGGCTGAAGAACAGCCGAGACGTCGTTCATAAGCTCTCGTAAGGGAAAACTGGCCTATGTTTAACAGAAGGACAAGAAAAGCATTGAGAGAGGCATTTAGTAATTTTTGCTTCTTTTGTTGTCATTGATGTTTTTAAAGCTTATCTGTACTAGTTTATAGGAGGGGTTAGACCACCCTGCAAGGTCGCTGGACAGGTGGTTATCTCATCAACTCAGCTCTCATTTAAATAAGAAAAAGAGGATCATGTGGGACCAATGGTCACTGATTAGGCATTGTTTTCTATATAGAGGGAGCAAGTAGCTACAAGTAGTGCAGTGGGGCTTTAATACAACCATAAACAAGATGTGAGGGACAAAAAAGCAATGGAAAAATTAGAAAGTAATGTAGAAAGACAATAAGACAATTAGAAAATTACCAACAATGAGAAGACAATAGGGACTTGTAGATTCGCACGAAGACAATGGGGATTGCTACGATCGACGTCCTTTTAATGCACGGCCTTGAATGGACGTCACACATATCAGTCCACGCAAATCTAAAAGTCCCTAATATACTGCAGAGGGAGGCATAGGCAAAGACAGAGAGAGAGAGACAGAGACAGACAAACAAAGTGACCACATTGAGATGGGAATAGTCATGTGACACTCCTGGAGTCAGGTGACTTACTGGTTGATCAGGTGGTGATGAGGATGGAATGACAAAGTCAAATCCAGCTAGTTTCCAAGCTCCATTGCTGTTGAGGATGATGCTTGCTGGGGTGATGTTACCATGGACCATATGGACATCATTGTGTAGAAACTTCAGGGCGTCAGTTAACTGTTAAAAGCACACAAGCCAATGAGAGTCACCTTCTTGTTTTTCAATATCAATTCAATTCAATTCAATTCAATTTATTTCGCAATATAAAAATCAAAGTGTATAGAGTAACAGTCAATTTTTAACTATATTTACAAAGGTTATATGCAGGGCTTTCCATGAAGGTTGCAGAAACCTGTGAAGTTGGATCGGCCATTACAGAATTACAGAATCACATATCTAGTGTACAAAAATAAACTTAGGGAAACATAAATTAAGTCCAGGTTACACATGTACATGTTTAAAAAACAATTTACAGGACAACATAAACTATCCATTGAAAGACATATTACATAACATACTTTATTGAAACATAAGATTTACATACCAGTAAAAACTATTTTTGAATAAATTCAATTCAAGATAATAATTTTGCACAACTTAAAATAATGTTTCGATGTTTAAAGCATACATGGAGTTTTCTTCAATTGCCAGGTAAATAAGTCATACTTTTTTTACAATAAAAAGAACATTCATTATCTTGGTAAGTTTGAACTATATTAGGGGGTAATTTTTTCCCGAAACATCCAGAGAGCTATGAAAATCCAAGTTTTGTTTGATTCATGTATTTATGAGGAGCTTAGAGCGTGCAGCAAAGGGCGTACGTACCCATATATCGCCTTCTGCACAGACATCAAGCAGGCAGATTTAACAAACTGCTACTATTTCTAAACGGCTTTAAGCCAACAAAACATTATCTAAACCTACCTGTAGGAGTCCATATTTAATCTCGACTTCAAAGAGCTTGTGTTCTCCAATGTACGGAGGGATGGGCGAAGGCATGTTGTCATGGCAACCTAATATGTTGGCTAGGCTTGCAAATACAGGCTCTGTGGCAAACGCAAGGCTTTCTCTGTAAGTGTATTGTGGAAACCAGACAGAAAATCATAAAACCAGTAAATTTATAAAAATGACAACATAAGTTCAAGTTTTTGAGGTTGATTTTACACATTCTATACATTCTGTACTTATATGTTTTAAAGGGAGTCACTCGTCAGTTTCCATGTGCAAAAGGCCATAATTCGCTGACACCAGACTTGGTGGATAATAAAAATCATTAACGTGTGTACAGGTATTAGACCTGCACACAGCGAACCCGTTGGCCAATCGAGTGTTTTTGGGTGTCGGAAAAGTGAGATAATGACTTTACCATGTGGGGGAATGGGTGCAAAACGCAGTACGTTACATAAAGCCTGGTGGTCATAAAACTGAAGGCTAATTCTGGTGATTGACAGCACCTCTTATTGGGTAAACACCCGAACAGTGTTGAATTCTCCATGAGAGCTAACACTTTGAGAAAACTGTCTGAAATGACTCACCTTGTTTCTTCCAGTGGATGTTGAACAGTGAGTACGCAGGGATGGCGTAGCCTTGTAAGCTGGGTAGAACCTTTCCGTAAGATCTCTAACAGTGGTTCCCGATCTCGCTTGGCAAATCTTTCCAAGAGCTTCTTTTCGAATATAAATACACCAGCTTCCTGCGCATGATCAGAGGTTGACAAAAATTGGTTTATGTTTTAGGGAGCATTTTTTTGAGTCAAAGTAGGAGTTCATATTTGTCCAGTATTGATGAAAATGTGCTTAGAACAATTTGTATATTATTGATGGCTGTACTTAACAAGTCATTGAAAATACCTGGCAAAAGAACTATTTGTGTGGAATGATTACGTTCAATCCAATGTTTATTACAGCTTGCCCAAAGCTCAGGCATAATACAATTTCTGAAACCACACAATGATACATTATTTTCTGCCAGGAACACTGCCAGGAGTTGTTTTCAACTTTGTTTCATAAACCTGCTTCCCAAAAAAATTAAGACTTCAGCATATTTGGTAACATTTTTTTTGTAAAAAGGTTCCCCATTTTAACACAAGTACCGATTAAATTTAGAAGACTGTCTCTAACTTCTGACACTTTTGTCAACAATTTTGGTAATGGTATACCAATTTCCAATTACCAATTTTACATTTGCTGCAAAGAAAGGGATTACCTTAAAAATGTGTTGAGCAAATTCCTCAAGAAGAATTACCCTTTTTACTTGGCTAACCAACAATCTTTGTCAACTTTTGTTTTCATAACAGTTTTTGTTATGATCCTCACACAAAACCAGATTTGAAAAAGAAAAGGTAAAAACTCTATTTTCAAAAGAGCTAAATATTGCACACAAAAGTTTCGTATTTTCATTTTCAAGGTACAGGTATAAGGTTTAAAGGTCAAGGAGAGAGTCTCCCAAAATGGCCGAGCGCTTTTCTTGCCTACCTGCTTGGTAGACCTCTTGACAGCATGATATATCTTCCACAGACAGCCTGGTCCTCCGCTCCCTACATGTCTGATGATCTCATACTCCCTCATCACAGGGTTCCCAATCAACCCTCCAACAGTACTCTTCAGTTTATTCAGCATCTCCATCACGTCAATCAGCTTGTTTCATCCACCTAGTAATAATAACAAGTTACAAGCTACTGTTATAAGCTACTGAAATCCTGGCATCTGATTGGCTGAGAGCAAATTTGTCACCTGTTATCAATAGAGGGCAGTATAATAAATCACTCTCTTACACTACACATAAGCTGTGTGAACTATCTTTTGTTTGTGACACTTAAATACCACTAAAATGATATTGAAACACTACCGTTATAAGCTACATATACCGAAATCGTGGCAGCTGATTGGCTGGGAGCAAATTTGTCACTTGATATCAATAACAAGTTACAAGCTACTGTCATAAGCTACTGAAATCATGGCATCTGATTGGCTGAGAGCAAATGTGTCACTTGATATCAATAACAAGTTACAAGCTACTGTTATAAGCTACAGAGATCATGGCATCTGATTGGCTGAGAGCAAATTTGTTACTTGATATCAATAACAAGTTACAAGCTACTATTATAAGCTACAGAGATCATGGCATTTGATTGGCTGAGAGCAAATGTGTCAGTTGATATCAATAACTAGTTACAAGTTACAGGTATAAGCTACTGAGATCATGGCATCTGATTGGCCGAGAGCAGATTTGTCACTTGTTATCAATAATAAGTTACAGGCTACTGTTATAAGCTACCGAAATCATGGCATCTGATTGCCTGAGAGCAAATTTGTCATAAAAATTTAGCAGTTGTTATAGATAACAAGTTTTATGAAACAGACCCCAGCTTGCTTCATCCACCTAGTAATAATAGGGTGTCTTCTGCTGGAGGCTGGCCAAATTTGTCAGCTGGTTTTTATGCTGTGTCGGAACCAAAAAGACACACCCCCAAATAAGAAGAAAAAGTTTTGAACACAAGCAATTTTCAAAGATCAGTTTAAGATGATTTTAGATCTTGTAGTAGTACTAGTAGATCGGCATTTATAATCTTAATCAGTACAGTAGGGGCACTGGTTCGAGAATGAGGATTGTCCGCATAAACAAGGATATCCTCAGGTAGATCTATACGCGGACAAAATGCATCCTAAAAAATAAGAATCATTCGCATTTTCCCAGATGCATTTTTTCTTCGGCGCTCTGCGGGTTTTAGGTTCCTGATACGCACACTGGCAATGCGAAAAACGAATTCCGCCTAATAAAATACCCAAGTCTATCTACCTGCCGTCTATTTTATCATGGGTTGTTGTCCCATCTGTTCAAAGTCAATGTGAAATGCGTCAAGAAAATCATCGCGGAATTCAGAATTCTGAACCGTCAGTGAAAATGCAGATGATCCCCAATTTTTACGGACACGTCGTACGTTTGTCCGCGTTTATTAATGTGGGGACGATCCTTATTCTCTGACAAGCTAAATATATATGAATGTCTTTTCAATGATAATAATAATATTAATAATAATAATACTAATACTAATTATAATAATAATGATATAACTACCGGTAACTACAATCATGACAATAAAAACACAGAGACTAGCCTAGACCCTATTCATTCACGCAATATCCATTCATTCGGTTGGCCTGCTTTTACAGACACGAATTGCAGTATGTGGGACAGGTGCAAATAATGGGCGCGTCAACCACAATAGTTTTCTGTATGAAAACGTTCATGCACACGTACATATATGTTACCCCGCTCCCGATTTCTTACACCACTACTATTTACTCATTAAACATTTTTAAAGAGATACTCACAGACCAGAAAAGACGGGATGTTGGCCAGCTGTGACGTGACGTATTTTGACTTTGGGTCATAGGCAATTAATCGATTCATTATTATGGATCCGATATCAACCCGCTGAACTCTTCTACCAGGCTAAATCATGAACGAAATTCAAAAAGGAAAATAATTTTGTCGGATTTATGGAGATCTGCAGTTCTTTTTTTTAATGACTTGTTAATAAATTTTAAAAAAGGTGTTTCCATTAATTTTTTTAAGTATAATCATTTTTAATTATTTAAAATCCTTCAAAATATAATAATTTGTTGTACAAGCGGCTGAATTGATTGAAGCTAGCGCTCATTCAAATTCAAATTTCAAAACGATCGTAAGGCGTGTGTGTTGTATGTTGATTATATTTAAACGTCTTTGGTTGAGACCAAAGACCGTGGGGGGGGGGGGGGGGCTTCCTAAATAACTTGAGGGGGGAGAGTATTATGATCTGGGACGGAGTTGGGAGGTGGGACTAACAACCGGCACAAATACACGAAATACGATAGCATGCAAAAGTAAGATAGAAAAGGAGAAATATGTGAGGGAAAAAAGGAAGAGAAAGAGAGAGGGAGATCGAGAGATATACGAGAGAGAGAGAGCTAGAGTAATATCGAAAGCGAGCAAGAGAGATCAATTAAGAGAGAGAGAGATGAAAATTTTGATAAATACATTCCGAGTGAGGGTCATGCACAATCAATTAGAAACTTTTGAGATTACGTTCAAAACTGTACGTTGTAGACTGAAATTTAAGTTGTTTAAAAAGTGGTCTTATGAATGCGTTATATTTCCAAGATACTCCTTCCATGGCAACAGGTTCCGTCTGTTATTATGTAGCTCTCAAATATAAACCGTCCGTAGAGCGTGTCTAGCTAAATTTTGGTAGGAAGATCGGGGGAAACGAATAATACGTACGCGTCACCCTAATCAACACAATTTTGTCAGAATCAAAATAAAATTATACAGAAAAATAGAAACAAATGAGAAAATGAACAGAATTTAAGAGGAGAAAAATACCGAGAACCAAAGATGTTGAAACCCCGAAAAGCAGCAGATCGAGAAGGGTGTGGTTAAATCAATCCAAGTCTCATTTAGGAGAAGTACACCCTACTCAGGGTTTTTTTCTAATTTTTCTCATTATTTTGTTCCCCTTTTCACTTTCCATTTTAATAACAAGGCATATCTAGCACGTACAGGGGCGGCGATCCCGGAGGGACGGGGGGGGGGGGGGACACGTCCCCCTCAATTTTTTTAGGGGGGGGGGGGGGAGGTCGTCCCCCCCAGTCAAAATTTGAAAAAGTGCAAAACAAAATGTATAGCAAGTACTGACTATAAGACTGCAACACACTTTTAGGCTCTGAAGGGCCCAAGAGTACAGAGTTTAGACAATTAAAAATGCACAAAATCTTCTCACTCGGTAGCTACGCTCACTCGCATAACATCCTTCAACATGTACAAGTAATACCGAGAAAAGTGCAGTGTAAAAAAGTATATTGCTTGTTTTTATACTATAGTTTTGCTGAGGAAGTCAACAAAAACTTCAAAAACCTGTGAAGGGGTAGTCCCTTCCGTCACCTTCACCCCTCTCATTCACTATGCTCCCTCGCACTTGCGTATTGATGGGGGGGGGGGGGGGATCTTGGGGAAAGTTCCCCCTCCCCCTCCAAAAATAAAATTCATACTTGGTTTATTTCTATTTTGATACCAATGATTTACAAATGTGCTGAAGCGGCATTTTCCCCTGAGCTTCCAGGGGCTCTGACCCCTGGACCCCACCGAGGGCCCTAAAGCAGGCCCCCTGGTTGCTCATCTGACCGCAATTAAATGCCTAAAATACCTGAGCTTCCGGAGCTCTGCCCCTGGACCCCACCAAGGGCCCTAAGGCAGCCCCTGGATGTACGTCTGACGTTATTTAATGCCTTAAAATCCTGAGCTTCTGGGGGCTCAGCTCCCGGGACCCCACTCCAATTAGTGACCTGCATGTCAGTGCATGTCACAAATAAGGTATCAAAATATGCTCATCTGACCGTAACTTAATGCCTAAAACCCTGAACTTCCAGGAGCTCCGCCCCATTGATGCTCATTTGAACTTAATTAAAATGCCTATAGGACCCCTTAGTTTCATGGGGCTTTGCCCCTGGACCCCACGCCAATGTATGCTCCACTTGCTTCGCTGGCTTTGCTTTGATCGTAAATACTTTAGTCTCCTCCCCCCCTCCCCACTTTGAAAAAAAGTTGGGGGTTGGGGGTTGAACCCCCCCCCCCCCCCACCCCCCCCCCCCCCCTTTGGTATTTTGTATGTGTGTATTTTGTATGTGTGTATCTTTCGGATGGTGACGTTAAAGTTCAGTCCCCAGACGTAAATAATCACATCTGATTGAAACACGTCTGCAAAACCCCAATTACCCCCCCCCCCCCCCCCTCACCCAAAGCCCCCATTCGCAAGCAAAATCTATATCGATTTGAATGATAAAAACAAAGCGGTAACTTCAGTTCATCCCCTGTATAAAACTTGGTTGTGGGTTGTGGATATTTTGCTGGAAATTTCTAGAGAGCAGCTAGCCCTGGTTCTACAATATGTTTCGTTCATTCAGGACAGGTCTCCAGCGTCTTGGGAGCTTAGAATTAGAGGTAACAGACTAATAGTAGATCTACAAAATCTTAAATTTGTCGTTTTTACCTCTTTCTCTTGTTAATCAGCGACGCGCCATATCCATGGCACGCCCACATAAATGTCGCCGAGCCGTGTCGGCGCGGCTTGAGCCTGCCCTGGCCTGGGCCTGGGAATTACGGGCGCGGGCGCGGGCCATCATCAGCTAGCGAACAATGAATAGTGTGGCACTTGCCACTGCCACTTCGTGGGGCAGCAGTGCAGTGAATACGCCTTAGCATTGACCACTGTGACTTTAGTATGTGTTGTTGGTGTGTTGCAAACTATCTTAAACGAAATCAATGCTCACTCATCAGCCTGGCCTAGGCCCTAGCTCTAGCCGACTCTTCGGCGCTAGTGTAGTTCCGTATCCATTTTTTTTAGCAGTTTCATATCCATTCTTAGCAAAGGAAATTTAGCCTGTCTGCCAATTTGATCTTATGAAGCAAGGAGACGTCACCGAACACGAGCAGTGTCTGCCAAAACGGCAAATTCTGGGGCCGATTTTCACATTCAGCTGTGTTTGTGCCGTACTTGGGGTAAAAAAGGGCTGAGCGTAAGTTGTAAGTATGGTAGGTTCATTCATCACTCTACAGAGGCTCCTAGAGGGGGTAATTCCATAATTTGATACCATAGGAAAGAAGAGATTCTAACCCAGGTCGAAAATCCCATAGAGACCAATAGAGACCATTAGAAAAATTCTATTGGTCTCTAATGGTTTCTGTTGGAGTCTATTGGTTTCTGTTGGACCCATAGAATTGAATCCAATAGAGACTATTCAAACCATCAGAAACCAAAAGAAACCAATAGCACCCATATAAACCAATAGAAATAGAAACCAATAGGACCAATAGAAACCAATAGGACCAATAGAAACCAATAAGACAAATATAAACCAATAGGACCAATAGGACCAATAGGACCAATATAAACCAATAAGACCAATAGAAACCAATAGAACCGAAAGGACCAATAGGACCAATAGGACCGATAGGACCAATAGAAAACCAATGAGACCAATAGAACCCAATGGGACCAATAGAAACCAATAGGTCCAATAGAAACCAATAGAAACCAATAGAAACCAACAGCTAAATCTATCTCATGCATATTCATGATTACTTTATACGTGTTCACAGAAAATTACATTTATCATAATTTGTCAAGCAACTTATGACAATGTACATCAATTTTATGATTTTTATTTTCTTTTGGCAACTAATGACTCATAGATTATTTGTTTAATCATGTTACAATTTCATTCACGTTTTAGCAATAGATATATTGATTATAATGATTACTATAAAACACTAACCAAGAAACAATTCATGTATGTTTATTATATAGAATAGTAGAAGCATTCAGTCAAAATAAAGGATAATCTAATACTCACTCCAAGTGATCTATGTGATGGAGTTGATGCAATTGAGATTAGAATATACTTTTTTTTGGTGGACAGTTGCTAAAATCGATTCTGATTGATCATTATTGATTTACCAATAGAAGCCATTGGACTATTGGTTTCAATAGGGAATTCGGAACATGGGAGCATTAGGAACCCATTGAAAGATCTCTAGTGGACCAACAGGAACCCATAGAAAATATCTAATGGACCAACAGAAACCCATCATAGAAGAAAATATCTAATGGACCAAGAAACCCATAGAAGACATGGGTGGATGCTGGTCCAATAGAAGCTTTCTGTTGGTCCATCAGCATTTCTTCTGTGGGTTTGTGTTGGTCCAATAGATATTTTCTAATGGTTTCTGTGGGTCCATCATTTCACTTTCCCTATTGAAACCATTAGACACCAATAGCTCTAATGGTTTCTGATGGTCCAATAGGATCGGATCCTAATGGAATTTCGACCTGGGAAGCTTTCCAGAAATATGTCACAGTTTGAATGGAAATTGTAGCAAAATTTGTAAGTTATAAAATTCAAAATGTTGTGTTTTGATCGATGAGTGTACGTGCCGTGTTTGAGTGTCTTCACTGTTCACTGAAGCAAATGAACACCCTATTCATCGTGAGTTACAAAGGTTGGAATTTTCCTATCATTTTTATCTCCTCTTTGACAGTCCTACTATGGCAGTAATTCTTCAATAAGGGGGCTAGCCGCCAGAGCCCCCACCGTTCCGGGGCTGGCGATAAACGACAACATGATGCTCCAGAAATCTCCTGTTCCTGTTGTTGGGGCATCGGCCGAGACGTCCCGCCCCCTCGTCCTCTTGCTCAGCTGGCTGGTTGCTAAGGAACGACACGTAAACAACTTCTCACGTATCTATTTGGATCGAGGATGTGACGTGTTAGTCGTTAAGATGAAACCTATGCAGATCCTTCTACCGCAGTCAGGCTCACAGGTAATTAGTAGCTGTATGATCCCATAGATCCAAATATAACAGAAATTGATAATAATCAATGATGATGATGATGATAATGGTATTATAAACTAATAGACTATGAAGAGAAGTAAAATGATGAAAATATATAAACAACAATGATAATAACAACAATGACAACACCAATAATAATAATACTGATAACAATAAAAATGATATTACTAATAATAGTAATGATAATAGTAAAAATGCTGAGCACATTATATCTTTGAAAAAAGAATAGTAATGAAAGAAGCCAAACAAATAGAAAAGCTACAGGAAAATGACATTGATTGCTTTGCACAAATATGAATCAATTAAAGCCCTCAAGTGTTGGGAGCCCCAAATTGATGGCAAAATTTCACTTGAATTGTATCATAATGTAAAAAGGATGTCATGTAAGGCTCATTTCTGCAAGGATTTTCAAAAGAAATGTGTTTGAAGTCAAAGTTGATGAAAGAATACAAAATTTAGGTTTTCTGCATACAACAGAAATTCTTTTATAATTATTTGTCTTCAAACACATTTTTGGGGATACATTTTAAGCTTGTCTTACATTATGGGGGATACTACTCCATACTTTTGGGGCAGCATGCTTAAAAATCCCTTTACCATCAGACAGAAATTGTACTTGTAGTCTTGTACATATATGTTCAATCTTTTTGGTTGAGATTCCAAGAGTCAGATTATTCTGAGGTTGGTCTGCCAAGGGTTAAGATTTTAAGAGGAACTTCATTTTTCCACATTGGTAAAACTGCAGTCGTTAATTTCCAGATGTGTGTTTATTTTCTTATCCGTTATTTGTTCGTCATGTACATGTAGGTTGTGGCTCAACGTGTTGTAGATTTTCTACAGCTCGAGGACAATCGTGAACGCCCGATCTTTGTCCATTCCTTCAGCGTAGGCGGCTACCTCTACGCCGAGATCCTACAGAAGATGATCGCCGCTGAGAAAACCAAGGGGGAACTGACCGGTCGCGTGATCGGTCAGATCTACGACAGTGTCGTCGACCTGGACAAGGTAGCGTTCGGCATCGCCAATGCACTCTTCTCCCAAAAGATGTTGCAGAAGAGCGTTGAGAGGAGCATTGATGCGTATCTGGCCATGATGTACCGACCGGCGACGCAGCATTACACCCGAGCGTCCCGGCTCTTCTACCACAACCCCGTGAAAGCGCCCTCTCTGTTCTTCTATTCGTACGCCGATCCTGTAGGCAGCGCCACAGCCATAGAGAACTGTGTCAAGAACCTGCGCACCAAGATGGGTCACGACAAAATCTATACCAAGTCGTTCCAGAAGTCACGTCACGTCAGCCATATGCATAAGCATAAGGAGGAATACTTTTGCTCTCTGTATAGTTTCTTTAAAGAAGTCCCATACTTTGCAGACAAAGCAGATCTCGATATAAGTGAGGAAATTGAGATGAAGGCCATCAAATCATAATGCTGTAATTGTGCTTTCCATGTGCCAGGGTATCTCTTTTAAATGCAATTCCGTTTTTTGAATGTTCATATTTTATTCCTTTTTTCAAATGTAACTTTAAACCTGTGTATACATGTAGCCCTAGAATATTCTATGTGAGTGCTTATGCATGCGTTAACTAGTCTACTCAACAAGACTTTTTATTGTTCACTGAGAATGGAAGCTCACTTTTTTAGTACATCACAAGCAAAATATATTTTTTGATTGGTAAACTCCAAGACGGGCATTTGTTTTGTTACTTCTTCCATGATGACATTAAAAAACAAAAGAATTAAACATCGTCATTTCAAAGGTCATTTTTTGTGTCATTGTCGCCGTTCATGTAAAAGTTGTCAGTTTCAGCTATTTTAGTAAATGTACATTTGGAATTTATTGAGGGTTAACATTGTTTTTATTGTTTTTACTTCATTATTTCCTGCAATGGCCTTGTTATAGAAATCTGTGATTTAAAGCAGTATTATGTAAAGTGTTTTTATTTTGATACATGCCATGTGTACAGTGTATGCACTTTTTTTTTCTTTCTAAAGCCAGGGTAATTATGCTGCATTATTGTAGAGCGCTTAGAGACTTCTAATAAAGTAAGTGTTAGGCGCTATATAAGCAAATATAATTATGGGCATTAAAATACGAGTATTATGAGCTTTATATGATGTAATTATTTTCATGCTGAATTTGACCTGCCATTGATAATATGAAACATTCCCTTCGAGTAATCTCAAAAAATACAGTTAACAGCTGAATTATTCATACCTCTTGTAAATTATTTTTTTATTTCTTTTTTGAGAGTTTTTTTCGTAACTCAACTTTTTTCCTGTAATAAGTTGAGTACTGTAATAAAATTACAATTAACATTTATTATGTGCGCATATATGAATATAAAAGGCGCCTATTGCGTAAAATATATATTTTTGCTCATGAATATGAAGCATTACAATTAATTACAATTCTAGTTTGATATTATGTTCTCTTCACAATGTGTTCCGACTCGTTAATGTCTTTTCAATGACTTCTCTCATAATATGTGGTTACAAAATATGGTTACCCGACGTACACTCCAGCGACAATTTTCCCCAGGCTTTATTTCATTAGTTAGGTTTAGCGGACCTATCAACAGTATTGCCTTTAAAGCCCCACTGTCCTACTTGTAGCTACTTGCTCCCTCTATATAGAAAACTTCCCCAATCGGTGCCTGTTGGTCCCCCTGATCCTCTTTTTCTTATGTTAGTTGAGAGCTGAGTTAATGTGATAGCCACCTGTCAGTGACCTCGCTGTGTGGTCTAATCCCTTCTGGCCCAGTAGTATCGATGGTCTTTAAGCCGTAACCCTATAAAAGGTCAGTGATTTTGGTGCTCTCCCAGCTCCCCATGATATTGGCCATATAATGATGAAAAAGAATTTAGTCAGTGTAGAATAATGACCAGAGTAATTGTCGCTCGAGTATATATGTATAGTACTGTATGTGTCGTGAAATAGCATTGATTATGTGCTCCTTGCCTCTTGTTTTTAAAGCCCTTGACAAGTAATTTATTGCTAAAAAAATACATGTATTACACAGATTACATGGTTGAAGAAATTAACAAAATATTTTGGATAATACATGTTTTTGAATCATTTTGTACTCAATTAACATAATTTTCTTCAGAATTTTGTTAATCTTGCAAACTTTCTCTTTACGAGTCATTTCAAATTATCTGTGAGATTTCTTTCAATTCTAGAAACATAACCAAATTAAATTTTTTGGGTTTGTTTCAAATTACTTGAAACATGCACTGTATAAATTGCATATTTAGCAAACAATAAGATAAGAAGAATCATACTTTTGTTATCAATGTCATATCCAGAAACTAAAATACTTGTTCAGTAATACTGATACACAAATCATCAACAGTATACCAGTAGAATAAACCTGGCCTCCTTATAATATATGTACATGTGTGTGTGTGACATGATGTCGAAAACTTGTCTCCTTAAGCATTGCTATACATGTATGATGTAGTAAGACCTACTGTATACATATTACGAAGCATTTAAAAATTATGGATCAGTTAAAACAGTATTTTATCTCAAAATATGGACTAAAATGACAATTTGTATGGTGGCTTGTGAATTAACTGTTATGATGCAAAGCTTTGGGAATAATCAGTGCAATGTTAATTGATGTCTATCTTTTGTGCATAGGAGTAACTGTAGCATGCCAGTGATTGCACAAATCTGCATTCATAGCAAATAAGGTGTTACTTGTTGTGAATCCGATACTATGTATACATTGTAGCGTACCTTTACATGTTATAGTAGGTGTGATAAACTAAGTGCACTGTTATGTATCTTTAAAATGGTGATTTTACACCTTAGATTTTATTATCTTTTCAAATTTGCCAAAATGTGATGCACACTCACTATGAATATGACGGACAAAGAAAGCGGACAAAATATACAGTTCCTCGGGTAGACAAAGGAACATCCCTTCACTGCTATTTAATATGTAAAAATGTGTAGAACAGGTGAATATGCATGTGACACCTGTTCTACACATTTTTACATAATAGCAGTGAAGGACCGATGTTCCTTTGTCTACCTGAGGAACTGTATATTTTGTCTGCTTTCTTTGTCCGTCATATTCATAGTGACTATTAATAATAACTCATGATATGATCGCAGTGCCAGTAGGGAGAACTGATGATGAGGCCACCCAGGGTAAACAAGACATATCATTATCAGTATTATTATTAATATCACACTGCATATATTTGTTGTATTACTGCTGCATACATCAAACAAGGCCTTGTGACTGATAACGGATCAGTTTGAAAGATAATTTGTCAAAGATCACAGAGGCATTGTGTGTACATTATCTTAAGTTAGTACATGCAAGGAGTGTAGTAACTCCTTGGTACATGGTTATACAGTAATTCCGTTCGAGGGTAAGTTTTGGGGAAAATTTAATTGGTGCTTATTGACTATATTTGTAAAGGCATCTACATGTACGTGTATTAGTTTCATGGCTTTGTAATAAGTGATGTACCACTCAAAACAAAATATTTAATAATTTCCAGAACATACATCCCTGGACATAATGTCTTTCTTCATTTTTGAGATGACTACAGCAAGAAAACTGATGTAAAACATGGACATATACTTGGACATGTAATTATAGTTTTAAAGGTGAAGTTCACACTCATTGTTTATTTGGTTTTAATGGATCTACATGTACCGGTATGTAAGCTTGAGCAATATCTGATTTTAAATATATACGTGCAAGAAAATGTGTAATGTTTGAAGTTGCAATTGATCAAACACGAATTGGCAACTCTGTGACATACCTTGAGAGGTCCTTTCTCCTGTACTCGGAGTACTAAAAAGTTATTAATCTTTAATGAAGATCTTGAATCATACACGCACCCATATTTATAATCATTGCAAGTAGTTTTTTCTCAACCCCTGTATGAAACAATTTGTTCATCATTAAGTAAGAAAATGGAAAGTTTTTATATTCTTCAGTGGAAAACCAATGAGAGAGGACGTTCAAAGAGACATCACGGTACTGCCCATTTGTGTTTGATTGATGAAGATAAAGACTCCAATTCCCTATTTTTGTATTGGATATTGCTCAAAATTTCCATGCTGTTTCTCTGTTTTGTTTTGCTTCTATTAAAACCAACTTCATATCAGGGTTAATTTTGATCCATTCTTCAATGTTATGCAGGCTTCTAATATGAAATACTGTACTTATAACGTTTTAAATGTAAGCATTTTAGTGAAATGCTGATACTCGTGCTGTAAGCAATTGCTGCAAAGATATGGTACTAAGTGTGTTAACTGATGACCATTGGAAACAAAGAAAGCCTAAAAGGCATTCGTACATAAATATGTTTGCTTGATTGTTTTTTGTATTGTTGGGATTGGATAAGATGTAAAGCAGTAGAACAAAACAAAAACGGCACGATTTGTTTGAGGACAACGCTGTAAAACCAAATGACCAGATACATTAGAATTACCCATCTATGAAATAGCTTCTTATAGGAAGGAGAATTTATGCTACACCAAACCATTTAAAGGTACTATGTCCCATTTGCTGGCCAAAATAATCTGTAAAGGTTAACAACGTCTTTAAGTGGGAAAATAACGACTATTAATTGTCTAATCGACTTAAGAGCTATAGAGCCAGTAAGTAATAGTCTGATTTTCAGACCATTGTACCGAATGGTCATACGTTTTATGCTGCGCAAAGATTCAATCAGTTTAATTTTGGCCATTACAAGAAGTGGGTTATTGATGTAGACAAATGGTCATGTACCCTTTACAGCTCATTTTATGGATGTTATTACCAAAGAAGAAAAAAAGCCAGTCGGTCACTCAATAGTGTCTGACAGTGAGGTCTAACAAGTAAACAGGTTTCCTTGCATAATTTCAATATTAGGACACTGCTAACGTTTTAATTTGACAGATAGGACATACATGACATATTCATAATTCCTGCAAAGCTCTACAGAATTCGATGTTGGCTGCAAAAGGGACATAGTATCTTTAAGCCTTGTTTCAGATATGACATGATTGGTAATAATAATAATAATAATAGTGGGTTGAACTCATAATACACTTCTCATTTCTGTAGCTCACAACACAGAGCTCAGTGAATCTGTGCAGGAACTTGGTTGCGCGCAGTTGCCTTTCATTTTAATACTCGTAAACAAATCACGCTGTTTTTCAAAGAATTTGGAGAAAAAAACTAGGAATAATTTTACTTGACCATACTGGCATCTAAACACAGGTAATATCAGGCCTGATAAAAATCTGATTTAAATTGGTTTCCCCCTGATTTTTTTTTTCTTCCCGATTTAAAAAAATAATAAAAAAATCCAGATTTGTTTTCCTTCCCTATTTTATCCTGAATGTTGTTACATGCCATTTTTCCCTCGCGACACCTGCCTGAATAGAGCACATATATTACACGGAGTTGATTTTCATTAACAAAAGGATGTACATAATTTTATTGATGAAATGGAATGCAAAAAAAACTGCAACAAACAGAAATGTACAACTGTTATTTCACATAGTTACAACACAGCTGACATCAAAGTATGGGTAAAACTACACACGACAGGAGAAGAAAAAGAAGAAAAATTTAGTTTGTCACCCGAGCATTGTTTCACGAAACTGTGATGAGTATAAGTTCACTGACATCCCCTTGAAACACATGTTGAATTGAATACATTTCAATGGGTTATCAGTGAATTTGTACTTATGATGCGTTTGTGAAAAGCTGCCCTGGTATTTTGCAATGGTCAAACGAATGTGTCCTATTTCAAAGTGCCACTATAACAAGTACAAATAACAGCATTTGTATTATTATTATTAAATATCATAAGGTACTGCACAAATAACAAAAAAATGCATGATTTTCAAGTTCCAGGGATGCCAGTTAGAATTTATCAGAGGGTCTGAAAATCACCTAGAATGAGCTACTTTGTACACAAAAGAGCCTAAACTATGGTCTGAAAATAACTTGCTAGGGCCTGAATTCAGGCTATTGCCTGAAAACTGGCATCCCTGAAGTTCATTAGATTTTCTCAAACAAATATGACGAGTACAAAATTGGGATTAGCATGTAAAAAAGTTAAGTTAAAAGCACGCTAATAAGTCATGGGATTTATTTATTTCATCCCTGACTTTAATACCCAAAACCTTCTGAAACTGAAAGCCTGACTCTGTACTAAACAACACTTATCAGCAATCTGAGGTCATTTACACATCAGCTGATTATTCACACTTGTAAAGTTAAATACAGCCCTCATTGCTTTAATTGCCATTTGTAGATGTCAAGTCGACAAATGAATTGAATGTTTCCCCAAATATCAATATTCCAGTAATAGCCTCGCTAATAAGTCTAATACATTGTTGGATATATTCATTTTATCCCTGCCTTTGGCACCCAAAACCTTTCTCAAAGCATGGCTCAGCATCCAACAATACTTCTCAGTAATCTATGTACACATCAGCTGATAATACACACTTGTAAACAGAGTCCTGGGACCCGTTTCACAAAGCCTATTTTCAATAAAAATCAGTCACAAATCTGCTGGTAACCAATCAGAAGCAAGGGATTCACTAGCTGATACCAAAAACTGTCATTTGTAACTGATGACAAGTTTTGTGAAACGGGGCCCTGATCATGCCTTAACTATCATTTTTTCAGTTAGATACTATTTACCAAGTGTCAATAAGTCGGCAAATGAATCAAACTTTTCCCCTTATCTCAACATCACTCTAGTAATCCCCGTCTTGGGCATACAGAGATTCTCTGAAAGCCGCCTCAATGCCAAACAAGATTTATCAGCAGTCAACGGTCATCACCTGATTACCACGTGTGCATACAAAGTACTGATAAAGATAGAGATAGCAGGAAATCCAAAGACCATACCGGTAAACTTTTTTCTTCCTATTCAACCCCTCTGATATTTCACATGGTCACAAAAGCAGTCAATTCTTTTACAAAATTGTTTCTAAGTACAAGGTAAAACATCCATTATTACACTCAGAAACAGAAAGGTCCGTATTCACTTAATTCATTTAAACCCAACCCTGGGTTGATGGGCCCTAAATCTTTATTGAGGGAAATAAGTGTTCAATTAAAAATTAAAAAAATAATAATGAGAGGGGGAGAAGGAGTTTTCCAAGCCAAGATGCGGTTGCTAATGCAGCTTTTAAGAGAAGACATATCCAACCTGACACGGCGTTGCACCTTAATTTTAAAGCTGTTTGCCAAATTTGCATAAGATTCAAGTCACGCATAATAATAAAAACACAACTGGTATAACACTGCATTTGCATTAATCACGGAAGTATCTTTGTGAGAGTTTCTGGTTGAACAGACAATGTATACTTTTTGATTTTGTGTGTGTGTTATCTAGGAGACCGGTATCCGAGGCACAGAGTGAATAAATAGATGCTATGTTGACAAAACAAATGAGGGGTTTGAAGCTTGGATGAGAAATCCTCATGTATCCATCTCGTCATCGTTATCTGCGAAGCAAAATAGAAGTAAGATAAAAATGAATGAAAATCAATTATCAATTCATCATCATGGTAATGGCCATCTTCATCATCCCCATCAAAAGTATAAATATTAAATTTATATTATTATTACAATAATGATCAATTCTTTTATATAACTTTCATTGGTACACCTGTAGTATTATTATCTATCATTTCGTTGCACATCATCATCAAGATCCTCCTATTCATCATCACGTTCATTTTTATTTACATTCACCTTTGTCCACATCTCGCATAAATCAAATAGAATCTCATCTGCTCCTACATGTACATCAATCTCGTTGAACAGGAAATCTTGTTGGTATTCTTTTATCATCATCATCACCACCATCACCATCACAATTATCATCATGACCATCATTGTGACCATGGTCAACATCATCATCATCAACACATTCATCCCCATCTGCATTCACCTACATCCATCTCTGAGTTAAATCACAGTGAATCTTATCTCCTGCTGGAACATGAAATCTTGTTGGTATTCTTTTATCATCATCACTATCATCAATTTATATCACCATCCTCATTTTCATCACCATAACCATCATCATCAACAACTCAACATCACCACAACCGTCATCCTCACCATCATCTTCATCATTATCATTATCATCATCCCCATCATCATCCTCACCATCACCATCATCATCATCATCATCATCTTCATTCCTATCTACATTCACCTGCATGCACATCTAGCCTAAATATTACCTCCTGCCAGGTCCACCTCGTTGAACATGAAATCTTGCTGGTACACTTTCACCATCATCATCATTATCATCATCATCACCATCATCATTGGCTTCATCATCATCATCATCAACTTCATCATCATCATCATCATCACCACCGTCATCCTCACCATCATCACCACCATCACCATCGTCCTCATCCTCATCATCATCATCATCATCATCATCCTCCTCATCATCGTCATTCCCATCTACATTCACCTGCATGCACATCTAACCTAAATCTTACCTCCTGCTGGGTCCACCTCGTTGAACATGAAATCTTGCTGGTATTCTTTCAAGAACTGTGTTGATCTTGATTCATCCAAGAAGAGAGAATACACGCGCCTGATGTCATCTACTTCTACCTCCGTGCCCTGCGACACCAAACAGAACAGAAAAGTGAAATAAATTTAGATTTATCTGTGCCTGGAGGCAATGATTGCTTGAATATTGATATTTTAATATTTACAAAAGAATGAGTGGAGGAGACATGGTATAGTGGCTTATTCCCTGAATAATGCTAATAATAGTGTTATTAATAATAAGAAGAATAATAGTGGGTTCTTGTAAAGCACTTATTTGTGCAAAAATTGTGCACATGTGGCAAAGGAGCAACTGTTAAAGTTAGAGACCAGTATTGGAAACGCCCCAATTTCAATAAATGAAATGGAAGCTCTTTATGACCAATCATGTGAAAGAATATGTTTTGACTATTAACATGATGATAAAATTTTTGCCGGGAAACCGCCTACTAATTGATATATTTGGTAAATTAGTTTATCTATTGGATAAACTAATGTGTCGCGCACGTGTGCATAGTCCCATATACATCTTTCTGTGTACAGTGCTTGTAACTTTACGAAGACTGGGCCAAATTTCTTATCATTTTGATGATTCCAGAACCTTGCAGTACACACCATTACTTATATGCAAGATGATCAACTTTTTCTGATCGACTCCACAACGTTTCTTTCACAATGCAATCGCATGACCATAACTGGTCTTTATCTTTAAACGAGGAGTAGAAGAATTACCTTTCTTTTCCTAGAGACTAGGTTTGCTGCTGTAATGAGCTGAATGGCATATCTCAATGATGTCTCTAAACCAATCCTCGTCAGGACCGTCAACGCATCGTCGGTCATCTCAACATCTTCCTCCTCACATCTGAGAAATCAAACCATTAATAATAAGAATAATTAGGCTTTAGCCAAGTAGCCATTACAGCGCTCCAGCATTTCAAGGAATAAATTCCTGCCAGGTACCCATTCACCTCACCTGGGTCGAGTGTGGCAAATGAAGATTAATGCCTTGCTAAAGGACATTAGTGCCGTATTGGGGATCGAGCCACGACCTTTGAATTTCAAGTCAATTGAATTTTGGTAGAAAAGTAAACAAATGTTTGTCCAAGTCATGGGAATGATGAAAGTGTAGGCCTACATACTTTGGACTCTATGGCCCGAATTCACAAAGGAGGTTTGTCGAGAAACCTAGGTTTATGTGCATCATATGACGCATACCTTGGTTTGAAACGCGTTGAAACACGTCATATGACGCAGATAAACCTAGGTTTGTCGACAAACCCCCTTTGTGAATTCAGGCCTATTAGTACATACAGTAGCTATTGAGGAGATGATTTTAATTCTCAATACACTTCTACAGGATTCACCTATTATGAAGGTATGCAAATTGCTTTAGCTGGACAAAAGGGCCAAGGGCACTTACTACATTTTTTTAGTAAAATTTTTGAATTGATATTTGTAAATTTCACCTTTTGTTGGCCTTCACAATTTTGGAGAAATATAAATTAGTAAGGACAAATAATAATAACAGTGATAATAACATCTAACATTAAGTACACTCTACAAAGTACAACTGTATCACGGCATTTACAAATAGATCATACATAATGTTGAACTAAAGTTAAGATAAGTAGTAAGTACAAAGATTGAAAGGAAAGAAAAGGGGTTTCATTAGAAGAGATTTTCAAGAATTTCTGAAATTGGTCTGTGGAATTAGTCGAGTATATGATTTTCTTAAGTTAATTCATACAGTGCTTTCCAGGAGTTTCTTACCTGATGTTCAAGATTTGCCTCAACTCCTTCTCATTGTAGGTTGATGTGGAGATGATGAGTAGCCTGTCCAACAAGTCTAGCGGTATTCCATGAGGGCTCTGGTAGCTGGTGCCTCGAATTCTATTGGAAAAAAAGATATATATACATGCTTAATATTGGATGGCCTTTATGTCAATACAAGGAATATTGGACTAGACATGCCAACATATTGGACGAGTATCCAATATTGTTTGCATATCAAGTTTAATATCCAAAATGAATATTATAATCTTGAATGTATTTTTCACCTTCTACAAAACCTCATCCATTGTTTCATCAATTTATAGAAAGGTAAAAGTTACAGAATACAATATATTATCATTATTCCAAAATGAACTATTATAATTTTGAACATTTTTTTACACATTCTACAAAACCTCATCCCTTGTTTCATCAATTTATAGAAAGGTAACATTTTTTGGCAGGATATGAATAGGAGACGCTTAAAAGCATCAAAAATGAAATATTATAATCTAATTCTTGAATGTTTTTTTCACTTTCCTCATCCCATGTTCCATTCATTTATACTTTTAGTAAACGTAAAATTGAAATTTATGGTAGGATACGGATAAGAGATGCTAAAATCAACAATTTGGGACGGGACACCACACCGCAATACTCTCTTCTGCAAACAAAAGCTGAAGAAAATGTCACAACAACAAAATATTTGCAGTGCCCATATCTATCTAGCCTTGCATGTTGGAAGACGTCTCTATTGTTGACGCAAACACACAAGGCTAAGCACCCATTATCTTTAATATCATGCTCCCTTGACAGAGAATAATGGTCAGGTTCAACAAACTTCCATGAGAAATCTTTATGACAGGCACATGTAATCCACACAAATTACACATACATGTACATGTAGCATGAGTCAAGACTGTTCAAAATAGGCAATTTTTGTAATGCAACAAAATTTATGCATTCGCCTTTGTGAAGCGCCTCGATACAAATGATCTCGTTCACCCGTTACAAATAAATGTATTTTAATAGTCAGAATTCAAATTGCATGCATTTCTTGTTGCTAGGTAGGACAAACATTATGGCTTGCCCTACCTAACAGCCCGTAATATATGCAATTTGCATTCTGACTAATGAAATACAATTATTTGTAACAGGTGAATGAAATAATTCATATAGAGACACTTAAAGATAAAGTTGAGTTCTGGTCATGCGATTGCATTGTGAAAGAAACAGTGTGGGATGGATCAGAAGTGTTGATCATCTAGGATATAAGTATTGGTGTGTACTGCAAGGTTCTGGAGTCATCAAAATGATAAGAAATTTGGCCCAGTCTTGGTAAAGTTACAAGCACTGTACACAGATGTATACGGGACTTCACAAACATGTGGCATAAAAATTGGGCCTCATTTTAAGCTGCTACTTGTCATATTTAGAATATGAAGGCATTTGAAGAGCCATGCTTTTTTGGGAACAATTTATTTTGTTGATGTTCTTCCACACTTGCATAATAACAATGATAACACCCAGAAATTATTTTTCACCTGTCCCCAGAACTCATCCTTCTCTTTAAGTGTAAATTTGGTTAGATTACGAGATGGCGTATTTGTAGAGCTTGGACCCACCTTGTAATGCCTCTGTTAGTAGCCATGATGAGGACCGGAGCCATGTCATCTTCTAGAGCTCGGTTCAAGAATGAGAAGCTTTCAATGTCCAGCATGTGAACCTCATCAATGAATAGAACCTGAAGATAAAGAGGATAGATTAAACATACTATTTTGGTATGGGTCGCAGCATCCAAGCGGCATACCAATACCACGCCCATAGTCAGTTCCATCTGGAAGGCTGCCATTACCACACACTGCCTAAACCAACAATCAATTTCCATTACTCTGGGAGACTTTTTTTCCTTTAATTTCCATGACTTTCTGTGAAACTCATTTTCCATGACCTTGGGAACCCTGATTTTCACAAGAGACAGCAAATGTGATCTTTATATAAACCTGGTTGCAATTAAACAGATTATTATTTCTAAACTAACTGATGCCAAACTATTAATCTACGACTGAGAGTGGGTTCATCTTGCAATCATTTTTAGCATCTATGTTGAGCATTGGACAACCATGGGGCAAGCTTTATTTACATTGAGAGACCAGTATCAACATTTATGCAAATTGGCTGCTTATCTTCACAAGATGACCTGCTCCTTACAGTTTTTAGGATGCCTAGTCTCATGCCCTTACAATGTGGACAAAATACAATGAAAGACTATGTTTCCTTTTCTATCAATTTCAACAACAAATCCTGGAAGATATATATTCAGAGGAATTCTCCCCTGGTACGATGTCAACCTTCTTTTACAAAATGAGCCCCAAACCAAAAACGAATTGCAAGATGTAACAACTTCTTGTCTTTTATATTTTATTCCTTGCGATGTGGTCTTTCTTACCCCTGGTACGATGTCTGCCTTTCCTTCTTCCCTCCATTCAGCCACCTTGGCGTTGATCTGCTCTCGCACCTCTGGTTTGATCTCACCGGTATCTCCTGCAACCAGAACATAATAATAATAATAATATTGGATATTTATATAGCGCACATATCCACCATGTATGGTGCTCAAGGCGCTCAAACTATTACCCTTGCTCTACAAGGCAGCCGATTTTGGCGCTCACAGCATTCAAGGAATTCCTTCCTACCGGTACCCATTAAACATCTGGGTGGAGAGTGGTAAATGTAGATTAATATCTTGCCAAAGGACATTTGTGCCGTGGCGGGACTCGAACCGCGGACCCTGTAATCCACAGACCAACAACTTATCCACTAGACCACAATACTGGTAATAATCAATCAATCAACCAGAAAATAAATATGGTAGCACTGAACTGAATCTATCTTCCATGTGGTTCTCAAATGACCATAGACTTGTCCACCTCTACACACAGTGCTAAATAGTTGTAAGTAAAATGATGGCCTTCGTTCAATAGAATTTCACTTCAGTCGCCTATCTGAGCCTAGGTGTAGCGTAATAATAATAATAATAATATTCCGCTTTTATATAGCGCCCAATACATTGATAGAACCATGTGTCTAAGCGCTTTACAGATTTATTATTACCCCGGTCATCGGATTCAGGCTTACCCTACAGGTTGTCATATATCTCCATCAATAAAATGAAATTGTCTGTACACTCGTCCCATATCGAGGCAGATCCATGGAGTCTTGTATAGTTAAAGGCTATGTGTGAACAGACCCTTATCAGCCTGATGTGAACGTACCTGAGAAGAGAGCAAGGAACCCCTGAGTTCGGCTATTGATAACGTCTATCTCATGTAACGTCACCGTGTGGACGACCTCTTTCCTCTTCTGAAGCTCACCTTCGGGGCACTGAACAAACTTGGTCTGAAAGAAGACATATCAAGACACAAATTATATCAAGGTTTGCATTAATGGTTCTGTGTTTGCACTGTTTTGAGTGTCAATATATATATATCCACAATTTGGTGACATATCTACCAGGCCACGACACCTCTACATATCCAGTCTTTGGGATTTAAAACCTGTCTGTACTAGTTTGTCCAAGTGGGATTAGACCTCCATGCAAGATCACTGGCAGGTGGTTATCTCATCAAATCAGCTCTCAATTAACATAAGAAAAAGGGGATCATGGGGAACCAACATGCACCGATTAGGCATTGTTTGCTATATAGAGGCACAAGTAGCTATAAGTAGTGCAGTGGGGCTTTCAAGTTTGCCCAAGCATACATAATTTATCTCTTAACTGGCTTATAATACTGCCAGAGATTCTTACCTGTGGTCCCATAGCATCGTAGTCCCTGGCTCGTGTGAACGATCTTCCAAGCTTATTGATCTTGCCCGTAGCCTTGTCTATCGTGATGATGTCACTGAATGGAAAAAAGTGATAAAATATAACAGGCCTCAACATCACTTTTGGGGGGTACGAAATCTGAAAGGAACTTTCAAGAAAGAGCTCAAGTGTGTATGCACATGAAATACATAAATGTACAGAATTGCTGTTTTGAAAATGAAATATTTATGTATTATGTATGAAACAAGCAATAAGTATGTGAACACAAATCTTATTTTAATTGATGAACCGGTCCATGGCACATTCGCAATGAACTGGAAACAAATTCCTCAGCTCTTCTAATTCTGACTTATCAATAATCCGCCATTACAACATAGGGCTAGCTTTCAATAATAGGCTTGCTGGGAGTAACTTCAATTTAATCCTGTAAGTTGGGGCTTTGATCGGATCGCACCTATTATCTATATTGGCAAAAATTATTGGCAATATTTTTTTTTTTTTAATGCCAAATTTTCAAGTCTTGGGCTATCAAATGCTTTTAATAAATTCATAGCTGGGATTATTTTGTCATTTCAAGTTGTTGTAGACCATGCTTGTTGATATTTAGTGCCTTTTCATGACTATGAAATTAATAATATTGGTCTAAGAGAAGAGGAAAAACATGCAGGCCGTCATCATGGATTATAATGTTGGCATGTAGACCAATATTGGAAATTATTATCCGATCTCACCTGATCGGCTCAAAATCGGCCCCCCGATCTGATGATCGTTTACAGGCCTACTTCAATTTGTAAAGAAATTTCAGCTTGCACCCAGTAAATGAAAATGATGTGCTCGTTCTTTTAATTAAAAAAAGAACTGTTTCTTACCCTGCTTGGACCTTCTCCTTTGTGAGAGATTCAATCATCTTTGTTCCGAGGTCATAAACCGTTTCCATCTCAGTCGTCTTTAGAGTCAGCTTCCCAACCTTGGCACCCTATGAGGATTAACGACACAATAATGGAATCATCCCATGTACTCTGCTGTATCGGCGAGCCAAAGATTTCATCAATTTTAGTCACTGAATAGTTAAATATATATTCTTATAAATGGAAATATAATTGTTGTTATGTTTGTTTGCTTTGTTTTTATCAAAGGGGAGAAACAAGTAAAAGATGATTCAATTCATCATACCTTACATATCTAACATTACGCTTATCCAAGCTCTTAATTTCAAGTATTTAGTAGCTTCCGACATCTTATCACATAGAGGAATCCAAATCATTGTTATAAAAAAGGGGCTTCGCCAAGATATATATTAATGCCCAAACAAACATGGGGGATGTCCCCAAATACATGTAACACTTCAAGAATGCATTGTCAGCACTTGTGACCAACTACAGCTACAGGCAAATCTTATGCTTCATCTTCACACATAAAAAAAGATATATTATGTGCAGCTGTCATTCATTTTTAGTCTTACTATTAAAAAAGACAGTTTCAATATGATGCTTGTCCTGGGTAGAATAAACGCACACAATGAAGGCTTGTTCAGATATATGCAACAGTCAGGGGTGATAGTGAGCACTAACAAAAAAATAGGTTTTTTGTTTTCCCCTCAACCACGCCCCCCTTGAGTAAAAAAAAAAAGAAGAGGATTCACTGGGAAAAAATGGCATCTAACAACATTCCCCCCTTTCGAGTAAGAAAATTGGGGAAAAATTTGAAAAATTGGGAAAATTGGGGGAAAAAATGGGAAAATTGGGGAAAAAATAGGAAAGAAGAAAAAAAAATGGTAAAAAAATGGTAAAAAAAAAAAATCTGGATTTAAAAAAAAAAAAAATTTAATAGGGAAGAAAGAAAAAATCAGGGAAATATCGGGAAAATAAAAAAAAAATCGGAAAACCGATTTAATTCAGGTTTTTATCAGGCCTGAACAGTAGACAGAGGTGTCTTTTGTTTTTTTATGATGCAGCAAAATGTAATACCCTTCACATTTCCTATCTTATAACACAGAGATCAGTGTTGCACCCAGTTTCAATTCATTTCCTTGTTTAAAACTGCAGTGTTTTTTGTTCTTCCTTTTTTTTTGGGGGGGGGGGGGTGGTGGTCTTACTGTATACTTACTGTTCCAGTAGCTGGCCTGTCAATTTGGATCTCCACCACCTCTCCTTCAATGATTTCAGTCTCCTCTCTAGAAAGAGATCATCACAAAGAAATTAAGAACATCTCTATCTCACCATCTAAAACCAACAATATTACAGAATATTTCTACAGGAAAACCAGAAAATAATGGTACTGTGTGTCTGGAAAGACCAGACTGCTCTAGAAAATAAATACTTACGTAACTTAACCAGTCTGTCTCTACAGAAGCTTAGAAGTGGACTTCCACAGGTATGGGAAGTGGGAAATGCATGCAGTAATGCATTGAATCACATCACCTAGTGAACGTTAAACTACAGGACCCCATTTCACAAAACTTGTCATCAGTGAAAAATGACAGTTTTTTGTTACAAGCTAGTGAAATCCATGCTGCTGATTGGTTATCAGCAGATTTGTCACTGATTTTTGTCATTTGTCATTGAAAAAAGCCTTGTCAAACGGGTCTTGATCTGTTTTTACAGAACTGAGACGGAGAGCATACTCTGAAAAAATGCACCTCTGGAGACGGGCACGCTATTCTGTGATGATCCCAGTGTGTTTCTACAGAATTGTGTACCTGGAAGAGTCCGAAAAAACCTGGAACTTAACACTATTTGAATTCCTGTACAAACATGCTGAAAGACATGTTATCTTGGTTCCCATGAGGAATATGACTATACCGTCAAACCTGTCTTAGGCATTGTAGAACCTGTCAACAGACAGGATCACCAAGGAATAGACCCCTTTCATAAAAGCCCCGAGATCCACAACGGATACAAACAAAGACTGTTAGACCTACTTGATTCTGATTCCGATGGATCTTCTGAAAGCCTGAGTGAGAGCCTCTGTCTTACTCATCTCCAGTGAGAAGATCTCACTGCCGGCTATAGCTGTGAACGGTGTGTCTTGACCAAGGGCTTGAGCCATACCTGCGACAGTCAGTAGAAAATATAGACACACATTTAACATCTAAATTATTCGTTACCAGGTTTTGTAATTTTTTAAGTACCGGGTATGTGAAAGAAGAAAAAATATTTTAAAAAATAAAAATATTGTCGCTGGAATGTTTGTCCTACAAACAAACACATCCTTATAATCAACCCTTAAAGCACAAGATGACCAGGGTAATAATATATATCTGTAAAGCGCTTTGAGAGAGCCTGATAAGAACAAATTATCATTATTATTATCAAAAGCTTTCATGACTTTATCGCCTTCAGTCTTACACATCTCTTCATACCAAAGTTATACAATTTTTACCAAAAGGTACAGCGCAGCATCAAAAATCGCTACACAATACAGAACTGTCCATTCACAGATATGACTATTAGTCAATTAGCAATAATTCACGAACTATTTAAGAAACGTATAGATATGAAACTTCATGGGATTACTTTTGACGATATTATCTATCTATGTGTCAAGTTTCAGGATTGTTGTCACTCATGACTCAATCCTCGAGATCACAGGGGGGCTGAAAGAGCACCACAATAGCGCTTAGAGACTTTGGTGGTAAGCGCTTCATAAGCACTGTTTTTATTATTATTATTTATTATTATTATTATTAAAACCCTTTTTAGAGTTTAATTCCACATGAAAACCCCCTCTTATGAGCCTTTGACAAAGTAATGCTCATGATAAGCTCAAGACTAACTCACCCATAGCTATAGCAGTCTTGCCAGTACCTGGCTGGCCTGCAATAAGGACTGCTCTCCCTGCTATTTTACCTTCCTGTAACGAAAACGAAGAAGAAAAAGGGAAAAAAATAATGAAAAGCCTTGATTTTTTGTGCTATGGTTTCAGAATACATGTAGCTAGCAATGAACAAAATGAGCCTCTTTGTTGGAAGAGTTGTCTGAATTTGAATGACCATCGTGAAGAGTTGTCTAATACCTCATCACTTGCTAGACGACTCCTGCAACTCTCCAGGCTGCCATCTCATGATCTGGCCAACCATCCTATTTCATAGATTTCCAGAGCAGTTTATGAGCTTACAAGAGCAAAAGTAAACTTATTTCTTTTCCTTCTCCTTCTCCTCTCCTCTTCTCTCATTCTTATTCTTTATCATCCTCTTCTTGATAATCTCCAGGATGACTCCTGCAGCTCTCCTGGCTGCCGTTTGTCCAACCATACCCTGAGGGACATTCCTTGCTTCAAATGCATTACAAAGCCCTACCTTAGTCGAGGTAACCAGACTTTATCGTAGTGCTTACAAGAGCTACACTACTCAAACTTGCAGTTTTTTTTCCAACTTGCTTTCTTGCTTGCCTAATTATCTCACCTTGATCATCTCTAGGATGACTCCTGCAGCTCTCCTGGCTGCCGTTTGTCCGACCATCCCCTGAGAGACATTCCTAGCTTCCAGGGCATCATCTAGACCAAGACCTCTGATGTGGGAATGAGCTCCAATCCGCTCGATCCTCGTCACTTCACGAACCTCCTGGACCTTCTGTGCTGTTGACTGCAGACCAGGAGAAAAGTATTGTTATATTTTTGCTACGATTTACACAAATGTTTGATGGTAAACTTGGTGTTTTACTACTTTTTAGCAAAAATTATTTGTTTGATTTTCTTGTTTCTTTCCACAAGGGCATAGAAGCCTCATGTCATTAGTAAAGGTGCATGACTAATATAGGAGGCTGTATTATCTCTATGGTCAGATACTTTTGTCAAGATTTTTAATTGCCAATTTGAGAGTCTCCCATTTAGTTTTCCAATTTTTGTTGTTTAAATTTGCTGCAAAGTAACCACCTCAATTGAACATGAAAAGTAGATGTCTCATGTTAAATTTCCCCTTTTGACTGTCTACTTTTTTTTGTTTTCATAACAGTTTTTGTTATGACCCACTCACAAATCCAATGGGCTCCTGACCTCAGTGAGGCAACATTTTCCTGGGAAAAACAGCCTTGTTGTTGGTGTTGTTACTTTTGCCCCTTTATGGGAGACAGTCTCCTAATTAGTCGCTAACTGAACACACGCACGCCCGCACCTGACCGGCGGGACTGTATATAATTGTATTGTGCTTCAGTTTGCTGTGAATCCTGTGAGAAAGTGCATATTATTATTTTGTAAGTCTTTGTTTTTAGGAAAAATACTCTGAAAAAGATTAGAAAATTGACAGGAAACAGGTAACAAACAGATCACTTTTAAATCATGGCCTTTATTTGGACATTTGATGAATATTTACTTCATTTTGGGTAGAGTAAAGGAGCCGGTAAACGACCAGCTCCAGTTTTCGGCCGATCCATTGGATGCATGGTAAAATCCCTTTAAAATACATCGCATAATAGCATATCACATATCCCACACATACCATACCATGCCAGAGTCACTGAAGAACCACATTTGCAATGGAAAATATATCCTAAAATATCACATTTTAGCGATGTAATCGGCGGTCTTGCTACCCAAATCTGAAAAATCGAGTTTCTTACGCGTGTATGTAAGAAATATGGGTACCATAAAATGAGCTTTATTTCAAGTATTTTTCAGATTTAGAGCCCGATTTTGTGTCAGTCGCAAGCTCAAAAGTATCTCATCGCATGTATTAAATCAATGCAGCCGGACCCCGCCACGCACACACGATATGTCTGTCTAATTCAGATTCCAACTTCGACCAGGCAAGCACCCGGGAGCTCCGGCATGGGATACCTGCTCCGCCCGCTTGTGCTATACATCAGCGCGGAAACGCACGGCGCGCGCGAGCGCTTCTTATTGACTTTGTACATGCGGTCGTAAACTGAATCGCTAGGTCGATAACTGGCTCCAAAACAGTGTAGAGTCTAAGTTGAAATGAATATTGTCATGGCAATTTGTGCTTTTTTTCTGGGATTCTTTTTTTGTTTAAATAATAATAATATTTGCTTCATGATTTGAACAAGATATGATAATAAATAGGAAGTAAAGAGTCCAAAAAATAGGATTTTGTCTTAAGTGGCCAAAAACCGGCTCCTTTACGGTAACTCCACACCGGAGTTACGCCTTACGGGTCAAATTTTGGATAGACTTCTGAACTAGCGCCATTTATCACTCAGTTGCAAATTTTGCAACTTGCAATCCTGAATAGAAAATGCTAGTCATAATATCGGCTAGCCATTAGTCAATACCCTGATTTTTTTCTTAAAATCAACGCCATGGGCATGGCATTAGCTAATGCCCGGCCATGCCATGGTCCCACTCGCAGTCAAAAGTCGCAGTACTTGAGGCCGAGTGTGGATACCACACCGTGCACTATCGCCTCGCCAGCTACCGCTGATCCAGCGGGCTGGTTACGCGTCGGCGATACGGTTGTCAAGGCTCATGCACAACATTTAAAAAAAGTAACTTCGATCGATAAGTCTACGGTAAAGTACGAGGATACAGTTCACTTTCACAAATCATATGTCTGCAATCATATCTCTGTCTAGATTAAAAATAGAAATACATCAAAGAATGAATTAAACAATGTCATAGAGTTTTATATCAATTTTAACATTCAGTTTCAATTACAATCACGAAAACCACGCGAACTTACCGCTGCCATCTTGATCTGTGATCTGCCCGTAGATGGCGCGCGACGCCAATAAATTAGCTCGAAAGGCTTCGAAAGTGTCCAAAAGGGTCGTCCTCTGAAATTTAGAAACTCGCCGAAAATTGTCTAAATAATTTAAACAATACTTATCTGACATTTATTAGCACGTAGGGCCACGGTATGGAATTGTTTTGTAATTGTAATACCTGACTTTATTTGATTGATGGGGCGTTTTGGATACTCTCCGCTTGTCTCTTTTCGCCTCTCTCTCTCTCTCTCTCTCTCTCACTCTTCTTCCAATGTAATACAAGTGCTGATTCAAGGTGATGAAGACTCTAATTGCCCTCTCGTAGACGTAGATTTAGTAATTGAAAAAATTAGGTCTTTTTATATTCTCGGTTATTTAGAGAGCCAGTCAAAGAAGTAATGGAGGAGGACACAGATAACTGAAGAATGACAAATATATAAAAACGGACAGATTCATTAAAGAATAACAAATATATAAAAGGGACCCATCCGACATTTAATCAATTATTTCATGGTTGACTGAGCACAAGTTAAAAGAAAATATAAACGGTTACGATGTCAGTAAATCATTTTACAAGGTTATGGAACCTCTTTCTCAAGAAATCTGGAATAAAACTGGTAAATTTGTTGAAAAATTTGCGGTTAAGAAATTATGAGGAGTTACCCAGAGTTGGGGGCCGTGGGGGAGGGGGGGGGGTAGTTTGCCTACTTGGTATATAATTATGTTGTGTTTAGAAAGGAAATGTTGTTTGGCATGATGACCGCTTGTGTCATTGTAATGTAACGAGGACAAAGTATTTATTAAAAAGTACATTAATTATTATTCTTAATGCCCGAACGAGATTTCTAAAAGATCAGAAACTAGGATGGTTGAGAAATTTTGAAAGGGACGTTTTTTTTATGCCAGACTAAAAACAAAAGGGGGGGGGGCACCACCACCATCAGCACCACCACCAACAACAACAATAAAATCGCTGATTTTAGGCTTTACTGCGGGACTTTCTCTCCTGATTTCTTCAAAATATTTGTTTGATTAAATTATTAGATTTTTACTTTTTGACCTATCAAGCTGTCTAAAACTTGGTTTACTCGAGTGGATACATCTTCGGACTGTGGATCACATGTTTCACAGTTTGATTCCCATCGTGACATTAATGTCCTTTGGCAAGGCATTACTCTACATTTGCCACTCTCTACCCAGGTTTTAAATGGGTACCGGTAGGAAGAACTTCCTAGAATGCTCTGATTTCTCTGAGCACCGAAATTTATGTAGCTTAGCAGGGCCAGGGGCCGCTGGTATCAATGGAAATAGAAATATACATTATCGTAATAATTATTGTAATAACCATTGTCATTATCATTATTATTATTATTATTATAAGCTCTGCATGTACACTACCATTATCTTGAATATATAAGACTTATATTACCATTTCCTACTTACAGATTCGTTACATTTGTTGTCTTTTTTTTTTTAATTCGTGGGCCTATGTATGTACAGTCAAACCTGCTTTTAATAGTGACCACCTGTCTACAAAGACATTTTTCGTTTCCCTTTAAAATGGTTTCTCATTGAGACATGTACTATATGGGAACCTGTCTACGAAGACCACCTGCCTATAAAGGCCACCTTTTTTGTCTTTCTTGGGTGATCTTTATAGACAGGTTTAACTGTTTTACATAATTTTATGATTATCATTATTTGAGGGATATGTCTATATTGTTCAATCCCTGCTTCTCAGTGGTTCAATCCTTTTCCACAGTTAAAAAAAAAAATGCAATCTTTATTTAAAGGTACTATGTCCCATTTGCAGGCTCAAGAAATGAAAAGTTAAATTCCAACTGCATTTGAAAGATAATACTAATTTAGAACTTCCCTAAAAATGGTGGGGCTTGAAAATGTCTTCAAGTGGGAAAATAACGACTATTAGTTGTCAAATCGACTTTAGGGCTATAGAGCCCAAAAGTAATAGTCTTGATTTTCAGACAATTGTACCGAATGGTCATACGTTTTATGCCTCGCAAAGATGCAATCAGTTTAATCTTGGCCATCACAAGAAGTGGGTTATTGATGTAGACAAAATAATGCTCATGTACCCTTTACAACTCTTTTCATGAATGTTATTACCAAAGAAGAAAAAAAGCCAGTCAGTCACTCAATAGTGTCTGACAGTGAAGTCTAGCGAGTAAACGGGTTTCCTTGTATTATTTGAATATGAGGACACTGCTAACGTTTAAATTTCACAGATAGGACATACATGACATATTCATAATTCCTGCAAAGTTCTACAGAATTTGAGGTTGGCTGCAAAAGGGACATAGTACCTTTAAAGCAAATTCATATATTCGATTAATTATTTGTAAGATGCATTAAATTATTTTATCAATGTACTTTGATTTCTTTGATTGTTGTGTTAGAAATAAAAATAAAACTGAAATTTATGAGACAATCCACTCATCAAAATCAAAACACTACTTACAACTTCTTTGATCGCCAACCTATTGGTTTTATACAAATGTCAAATTGTGGAGAACTTTGCCATGATTTTTCACCATTTGTTAATTTCATGAAGCTGCAAATTTGCAGTAGATTCGAAACGTTTGCCCTACAGATCAGCTTTGTAAATACATGCATTACCTGTGTATTGAATCTAACACGCGTTTTATGGGATGTCGATGAATTATTTTGAAGCGCTGCATGCCCATCATGATATTCTAGGAGTGAACGTGTCCTGGACTCCTGGGGTGGGGGGGGGGGGGGTAGTGGCGGATCCAGGGGGCCCGGGGGCCCTACCCCCCTGGAGAAAAAAACATTAGTGCTCACTACATCCCCCCCCCCACTGATTTCAAATTTGCCCCCCCCCCCCCAAGAAATCCTGGATCCGCGCCTGGGGGGGGGGGGGGGATTCACAAAGATTTTAAGTTGATGTTATCTCTAAGTTGGACTTCACAATTATGGAAAGCCGTTAGCATCTTTGAAAATATTTAGTAAAAATTATTTTAAAAGGCATAACATGTTCATTCAAAATCCAAATCATTCATATTTTCTATTATCTTGGGAGATTTCATGTTCTTGATGTGGAATTTATGAAAAGTCTAAAATACTTGAATTTTTGCTTTTTAATATATTTCAAAATAAGGCTACAAATGGCTCTCCATAATATTAAAGTCGAACTTAGCGTGAAGTTCGACTTAGGTTCTTGTTTAATACAATACCACAGAAAATAGCACAGGGAAGGAAAGGTACCACATAGATTCCTGTGGTACTTCAGAGGTGTAGCCTGTGGTACCTATGTGGTACTAAAAATACCATAGGAAATATCACAGAGAAAAAATATACCATACAAATAGCATTAAGCAGTGTTGTCGTATTTCTATGGTACAATATAATACCACATAAAATACCACAGGGAAGAAGAGGTCCCGTGGTACTCAAGAGGTGTAGCCTGTGGTACCTATGTGGTACTAAAAATACCATAGGAAATACCGCAGAGAAAAAATATACCATACAAATAGCATTAAGCAGTGCTGCGGTATTTCTATGGTACAATATAATACGAAAGAAAATACCACGGGGATGAAGAGGTACCACACAGATTCCTGTGGTACTGCAGAGGTGTATAACTAGCTGTGGTACCTACATCTACATGTGGGCGGGGAATGTGTGTGCACGCCGCCCGCATCAGTAAGGGCGTTGACAACATGACTACATGAATAGAAAATGGCCAATTAAACTCCACTAGAGCATTTTTTCTGCTAATTATTTTTTCTTCTTTTTAATTGATAAAAAAGCATTCTTATAGAGTTTACCTTAAAGCTTATCTGCACTAGTTTGGCCAGGAGGGTTTAGACCTCGATCCCTGCATGATCACTGACAGGTGGTTATCTCATCAAATCAGCTCTCAATTAAAATAAGAAAAAGGGGACAATGGGGTACCAATGGTCACCGACTATGCATTGTTTGCTATATAGAGGGCGCAGTAGCTATATGTAGTGCAGCGTGGGGCTTTAAGAGACGTTGAAGGATAATTTATCTTCAGTAAACCATCAGCTTTGAAAATACGCAATGATACAAACCATCAGTCGCTTAGAATGTATCAAATATTTGTATCTTTCATTCTAGTGAGTCGAAAACTGATTTATTATTATTTTTATTTTTTTTATGGAGTACCCCTTCCTTAAATAACGTTTTCAACTAAGAAAACCAACACTATCATGACCTCATTCCACAGATCATTGATCCAACACCCACATCTTTACATTGATGATACAGGAATTAATGGACGATTGGTTTGGACGGCGATTAATTTCATTTCGAAGACAGCTGGACATTGTAACGCATCACGCTTTAACAACGATCACCTACAAGGCTGCAAGTGAACTTCGCAAGTGAACTGAAGTAGATTCTGAGACATGAAGACAATTTTTTTTAAAGATGTCAAATGAATATGTAAATGAGCTTAGAAGAGGCGTGGTCCACCTAGTTAATCGTAGTAAACAAAACAACGTGATTCTACATGGCATCCCCGAAGGGGAAGAGGGAGCCGCGAGCGAAAACAGCGATTGCGTAACATTCGCACGTAATTTCTTCAACACCTATTTGCATATGAAAGATGTGGAAATAGAACGTGCTCACAGAACACCTGCAAGAGTCCATCGAGCTGAGCAGCGAAGCGAGAAACAATCCCAATCAAGACCCCGTCCAATACACGTAAAGCTTCTGCGTTTCGCCGACAGAGTAGCGATATTGAAACAAAGCAGCAAACTTAAAGATGTTAAGATCCGTGGGTCTCGAATAGGTATCAGTGATGGATCCACAAAGATACAAGGATCGACCATAATAGACTTATGACGAAAGTAAAAGAGCTCCGTTCGCAGAACAAATTCGCGTTCATACCCAACTCAGTGCCCCGTGTCATCAAATATAAAGACGGCCCAAAGGATCAACCCGGCCCCCTGAAAACACTGAGGTTGACCGACCTTGACAACAGTGATGTGAAAATGATTTACTGAAATGATTTCATGAAAATATAGCTTCATATTTTAAGTCACACAAAACCATTTCTGTGTCATATTAATGTGCCGACAACTATGATATCTTCTATACCCATAGCTCCTCTCCTGAGCTTTACAACTATGTCAGGTAGACGGAAAGTGGTCGCCCTGCCGTTTTCCTTTTTCTCTTTTATATTTATTTATCTGTCATGGGTAGTTAGATTTGTATGTTTATGTTTGTTTGCCTATAAGTCTAGGCCGGAAAGCAATTCACAACATTTCTTATTTTCACTTTTACCACATTTGAAGATATCTCAATACCGAAGGTCACGACTGATACCTAAATACAACTGTTCCATATTGATATGGATGATTTCATAGATATAAAAATTTGTTCCCTGAATGTGAGGGGATTGGGAAACGATTTCAAAAGAAGATGTGTTTTTAATTGGATCAGGAATCTCGACTTCCATCTTATACTTTTACAAGAGACCCACTCGACAATAAAGTCAGAGCGGAGATGGAAAAATGAATGGGGATACAAAATTATTTTTAATCATGGAACATCAGAAAGTGCTGGAGTATGCATTCTTTTCAAACCATCTGCTTCGTTTGATATTGTAAATACTTTTAAGGAGGACAAGGGGCGAATGTTAGTAGTAATTTTAAAAATAAACAATATGATGTTAACAGTTGCAAATATATATGGCCCAAATAATGACGATAGGCTTTTCTTCAATGATTTTCACTCTTTGTTATTCGAACATGGTGAGGAACCCTATGTGATAGCAGGAGATTTCAATACAGTTCTGGAGCCAAGAAATGATAAATTTCCCAAAACATTTCAAAACCACCCAAAATGTAATAAAGCCATCATGGAAATAATAGATGATTCTGACGTGCTTGATATATGGCGTCATACCCACCTATCTGAAAAGAAATATACATGGATGTCAAAAGATATGAAAATCAGAAGTAGGATTGATTTGTTTCTTATCTCTCAAAGTCTATCATCCTCTGTTGTTACGAGTGACATTACCTGTGGTTATAGATCGGACCACTCATTGGTTTCGTTAGTTTTAATAAAATCTATTACTAAAAGAGGGCCCGGCTTCTGGAAATTGAACACCTCGCTTTTAGTTGATACAAATACCGTTAAAAAGATCAAAGATTACATCATTTGTATTATGAATGAAAATGTTAACTTAGACCCTTTCCAATGTTGGGAATTCTTGAAATATAAAATAAAACAAAAGTTTATGCAAATTTCAAAAGAAAAGAAAAACGAAAACCAGAAGAAAATGCAAAATCTAGAAAAAGAAATAAACGATTTAAATAATAAGATCCAAAACAGTTTGGATGATGAATTAGTTAGTAAATTGCAGGATAAAAAGAAAGAATTCGAAGTGTTGCATGAAGGAGTAGTACGTGGTGCAATGGTGCGATCAAAAGTAAGATGGATCGCAGAAGGAGAAAAAAATACAAAATATTTTGCAAATTTAGAAAAAAGAAATTATCAACAAAAATGTATATTTCGACTCCAATCTGATAAAGGTATTATCTTTGAATCGAAGAAAATTCTTGAAGAAGAAAGGACATTTTATGCCAATTTATATTCATCTAAAGAAAATCTATTATATAACAGTGATGTAATATTGAATAACTTAGATATACCATGTGTAAATAACAATGACAACAATGTTTTGGGGTCAATGATCTCAGAAAAGGAGTGTTATGATTTTATTAGTTCTTTTTCAAATGACAAGTCACCAGGTAGTGACGGATTACCAATTGAATTTTACAAGACCTTTTGGAAAGAAATCAAATCTTTGTTATGTTCAGTTTTTAATGAATGCTTTGAAAGAAATATATTACCCCACTCAATGAGAAGAAGTGTCATTACTTTGCTACCAAAGAAAGGAAAGAACCTGTTATTTTTGAAAAATTGGCGACCAATCTCTTTATTAAACAATGATTATAAGATTCTCGCAAAAATTATTTCTCTTCGAATGAAAAAGACTCTATCACCTCTCATAAGTCATGATCAATGCGGTTTTCTCAAAGGACGGTTTATTGGCGAAAATATTAGACTTTTTATTGATATGCAAAGTTACTGTAAGATGCATAACATTGGTGGCCTTGCACTCTGTATTGATTTTGAAAAGGCATTCGACACGGTCGAATGGTCCTTTATATACAAGACTTTACGAAGATTCGGTTTCAAGGAACAATTTGTTCGCTGGGCTCAACTTCTTTATGTCGATATTGAGGGCTGTGTAATAAATAATGGATATTCGTCAAATTCTTTTAAAATACATCGAGGAGTAAGACAAGGCTGCCCTCTCTCGCCGTACCTCTTCATTTTAGTTGTTGAAATTTTGGGTTGTTTAGTTCGTCAAAACCAAGAAATTCACGGTCTAAAAATATATAATCATACCGAAGTCAAAATAAGTCAATATGCAGATGATACAACTATCTTCCTTGAACCCAGTGAACAAAATTTAAGAAAATGTATTTCTGTATTAAATACCTTTAAAGAAATGTCTGGTTTAAAAGTTAATGTTGAAAAGTGTAATGTTATAAGACTTGGAAACTGTACAATGCCTATGTGCCAAAACATTCCTTTTAAATGGCCTACAGATTACTTTCTATACTTAGGCATAAATATTCCATTGAATAATAATTATAATCTCTTCAACCTAAATTTTGTTCCAAAACTGGATGAAATAAAGTCTCTTTTGAATATTTGGAATGGCAGATCACTTACACTATATGGAAAGATTGTAGTAATCAAAACATTGATCATTCCTAAACTGAACTATCTGTTATGTATTGTCTCAAACCCACCAGTTACATTTTTTAACGAAATTCAACAGTTGTTGTTTAAATTTTTATGGAGTAAAAAAGTTGATAAAATCAAACGTTCTTTGTTATACAATGACTACAATGATGGTGGTCTAAAAATGCCACATTTGTTATGTTTTAATCGAGCAATGAAAATTGCATGGATCAAACGATTCTTAGATGAAGAAAATAACGGAAAATGGAAGTGTTTTTTCAAACAGTCCCTTCGTTACATTGGCGAGGAAAACTTTATTTTATGGAACATGTGCCAGAGTCATCTTACCTTTAATCCAAATATTGAGTCTTTTTGGAATGATGTTTTAATTTCATGGTCATATTACAAATACTACAACCCTGTTAAGTTTAAGGAAATACTATCCCAACCTCTGTGGTTCAATTCTCACATTTTAGTTGATGGAAAACCAATATATGTTAAAAAATGGTTTGATTCATCCTTAATTAACATTTCTGATATTTTTACACGAGACGGACATTTTAAAACTTTTGAAGTTATTATTCAGAAATATGGTTATGTACCTATTATGGTATACAATTCGCTTATATCTGCTATCCCAAATGAATGGAAAAGGGAAATAAGGAACCAAACTATAGAACAAAATGAATTAAATGAACCACATGATGATCGATTACACAATTTCCTTAAACACAAAAAAGTTTCTAAACTATGTTACTCTACTTTTATACGTAGTTATACTATTGCTTTGTCAGAAACAGATCAACAACTCAAATGGGAAAATGATCTGACATTACAATTATCGGATGACGAAATATGGAGGTTTCGTTTTAATTTAATATATAAATCATCAATAGATAACAAATTGAGAAATTTTCAATTCAAATTTATTCACAGAAAAATTGCTACGAATTCCTTCTTGTATAAAATCGGAATTTTTGATCAAAACAGAAAATGCAATAAATTTTCAATAATTTATTGCATTTTACCCCGGTTCCCAACTTTAACAATTCTTATGTGTGCCCATGCCTTGAGCCATAATGCTTGGCCGTCCAGAGAATTTTTTTATGTTGGGGACCGGGGTAAAATGCAATAAATTATTGAAAATTTATTGCATTTTCTGTTTTTTTTTTTATTTATTGAAACTGCCCCCTACCCTAGGCCCCTGCTGCGTACAGTCATGGTTCAGTGACAAAACAATGGCCTCGTAACTGTGAGACCCCAGGATCAAAACCGTGTCGATTTGCTATATTAGTGCCCTTTTGTGGGGCATTAATCCTCATTACTGTCATTTATGACTTGAGGGCGTCTAGGTCCCCTAGTTAATAAGCATAGTGGCATACACATGCTTTAGCAGTCCCGCAAAACACACATTGGCCAATTATTATTCAATAAAATCTGAGATGTATACTATTATCTAGATCTATTATTTTGAAATAATTTTTAAAATAATTCCATAAATTGGGGTAAAACTAAAATATTCAACCTTTATGAGCGACAGTGTATATAGATTGAGAGAGAGAGAGAGAAAGAGATAAAAAGAAGTCACATACATGTACACGCTGATATAATACCTGCAAGGTTTATTTTTGCCTTTCAATCGAACGTTTTCTTTTCTCTTTATATCTACGCTTCATTGATTCTCAAAATAAAATTTACGATGTTAGAGCGGAGTTTATTAGTTTAGTAATTAACGCCCCTCAGTGCACCCCCTGCAGCTGAGCGAGTCCATAACTGTTTATTTTTCTTCTCAATGATTGGTTCATGAAATACTGATATATTATGATCTAATTTCATACAGCGGGTGGTTTATTTGATGCTCTGAGTAGTTATTTCCGAAGAGCATTTGTAAATTAATTTCAAAACATACAGGGGGTGAAGGAATGCACCCATCCACAACAACTCAAACACGATAAATACTGGAGAAAGGACATGGATTAACACAACGCTGATTCGACATACAGTCTAACGTTACAGTTGTGATATCCACTCTCGGTAAGTGAAAAAAAATCTTTTTGATTTCATCAAAGAAATTCAACGAAAGGGTAATGTATTATATATTTGTTTATTTGTATAATTTTATAAACTCGCTATATATATTTGTTTATTTACTTTTTATATAGGCCTATGCAGTTATTTGTTCCTTTTTGTTTATTCATTTATTTTCTATTTAGATATTTGAATTAATCAATCATTTTTGTATATTTATTAATAAGTTTATTCATTTATTTATGAATTTTTGAAATACCTAATCATTTATTCATATAATATCTAGTATGTGTGTGTGGATGGAGGGGGGGGGGGGGGGGGCTAGGGAAAAAATACATGGGCTTTGAAGATTTGTAAGCAAACCTGCCTTGATACTGCATAGTTTTATGGACCTTTTTTTAAATGAATGTGGTACTGAAGTTTGCTTGTTTGGACCCTAAAATGAGGTAACAACAGGATATTGAACTTGGAAAGAGATTTATCATGAAAAAGGGAGAAAGTAAGCCTACCTATAACACGAAAGATGTTCGTGTATTTTAAGCTATACTTTCTTATACTGCAGACGATGGGAAGCCTCTCATCATATTCGAGTTATATTAGGGATCATTATTCATAATTCTCTTTCAGACTCACCAAACAAATTCAAAGATGACTAAGGCTATGTACCTTGCTCTTGCCGCGGTCCTCATCGTTGCCGCCTTCTCCTTCGAGATGGAAGACGAAGACGACAATGATGTCGCATTGATGAAGAGGATGCCCGAGCTACATGAATACCTGTGGGCCGAGAAAAGGGGGAAGAACATGAAGAAGTACAAGTGTAAGTATTCACTTCAGTCTTTATTAATTCTTTAGGTAAAAAACACCACGGAAACATTGAAAGATACTCTCCAAAGAGAAAACAGTGCATTTAATTAGTGATCCCTTATGTAGGAGTAAAGTGCTCTCTGAAAGGAGAAGAATGTGAATTTTAATCCTACTTTCACTAGACTTTCACTATCGGAGGAGTCAATTCAGTGATCACACGATTTTTATTTTGGGTGTGCAAAGCACTTCAAGGGTAAAATACAAGGTACACTAAGTAATTTCTTACAAAATAAGAAAAACGAGAGGGACCATCTTAAGGCTTGACATGTTGATAGTCCCAATAATTTGCAAGTTATAACATAGATACTGTGGCAGAAGGAAAAAAATAGGCAAAATAAAGGTGTTAAAAACAACTGATAAATGATGACAAACTAATGATAAAAAAAATAACAAGTATGATTTACGCTTTCTTTTAAATGGATTTAGAATTGGAGTTCATTTACTCGGAACATGTTAATATCTTTTAAACCTTTTGAATTGCCGAAAACATTTACGCACTTAAATGTCTTTCGCACTGTTTCACTTTGTACTTTTAATCAAATGAAATTATAACTGAGGAAAAAAATAAAAAACAAATCATTTCATGTTATTGCCTGCGAGCAATGAAACGTGGAAGTTGTTATATAGAACATGTTTTGTGAAAAGGGGAGCCCTACAAATCTCGTAGGACGTGTGGGGGAAACACATACATACACAAAAATGATTACTTGTTTCTGGTTTCGTTGTTTTGACAGCCTGTGTGAGTTTCGGACAAGAGTGCACATGCAACAGAAGAAATGGCCAAGTGATATACTGCTCTGGTGAGTTGAAGTTGCGTTCTGGGGCCCGTTTCACAAAGCCTTTTTTCAATGACAAATGACAAAAATCAGTGACAAATCTGCTGATAACCAATCAGAAGCGAGGATTTCAGTAGCTTATAACAGAATCTGTCATTTGTCACTGATGACAAGTTTTGTGAAACGCCCTCCCCCCTAGTCGTTTTCTCTAGGACAAACAGCTGTAGGTGTGTGAGCGGGCACGCACGTCGCTAGGGCGTACGATTAGAGAAAAGTCAAGGCAATTGCAATGTGAAAGAAACTTTGTTGAAGCGATTGAAAAATTTGATTATATTAAGTATGCTTCCAAATCACCCCACCCCCCCCCCTTTGTAAAAGATTGTAATAGTTTACCTTCAATCTTTAGCCCTTTTGTTTGTGTTTGTACATTTATGAATTTATTTGAGCATCATTAACCATCACTGTCACAAAAAAAAATCTATAAATGTCTCCACTTTACTTTGGTGGCATTAGGCCTACAAATCGAGATCAAATAAAAAAAAAGGCAATTGTAAAGCCTTTATTGTTTAAAGCGATCTCTTTGAATATTTTTCTTGTTCAAGTTAAATACTGAAACAGCGAGTTTCTGAACCATATTGCTAATTAATAATTTTGCGTCAGTGTTTCTAGTACAGTGTGGCTTTAAAGAATTACGATCTTGCTAAAAGATTTTTGAATGTTAATATATTCTTTTTTCTTTCAAATTCTTACAGGTGCTGGCAATGGCGATAGTATGTAAATTTAATGACGTAAGACCCGGATGCCATACTGTTGCACTGACCCATGTTTCGACTTCCACTCCAAGACCCCTGCAGGCGGTTGCTTAACTTCGTGTCTATGTGTTTTTATCATTGCGCAGTGAAAGAAAATTGAAATATTATTACAGAATAAACTCCTGAATATCACATACAATTGTTTATGTGTGTTTCGTGTTAGAGTGGCTCATGAGGTGTGACACGCAGTGAACTAGTAACGAAATAATTTGTGTAAATGCCGCGTTACTATTAAATCAAAACTTTCTTATTATCGTTTCATGAAACGCTAGCCATTTTAAGTTGTCAGTGTGAAGTCGGTTTGATGATGTCCACTAAAAACTATTATAATTATGAGGGGGATGGTATGGACAGCGAATAGAAGATAACAATTTATGGTGAACACCTTGTATGAACCCCAGATCTGATTAACCCAAAGAGAGAGAGAGAGAGAGAGAGAGTGTATGTGTGTGTGTGTGCGTGTGCGTGTGTGTTTGTAGAAGTGAGAGAGAGATTGTGGAGTAGGGCTATGAAGAGGGAAAGAATGAAGATAGAGAAAGTGAAAAGAAGACACATATATAAACACGTACATATAAAGCGAGGAGAGAGCGCAAGAGAGAAGGAATATAAAATGTAGTATCCCCTGCCCAAACACCCTTGCTTGCACTAACACCGTATTATGCCTTCAAAAAACATCACCCTCTTTCTCTCCTCCCCCTCCCCCTATCTCTCTCACACACACTCTCTTCCTCTTCCCATCTCTCTTCTCTACCTCTCACTGTCTCTGTCTCTTTCTTTCTGTCTCTCTCTCTCGTTCTATATACCTGTCTTTCTCTCTGTGTCTCTATGTGTCTTTGTCTCTCTCTTCCTTTCTTTTCTTTCACTCTCTCCCCTCGGCCTTTCTCTCGCCGTTTCTTCCGGAGGGAGGGATCCGGATCGAGGCAGAGAGACAGAGAGACAGACATGACGAGAGAGCAATAAAGAGAGCGCCATGACGAGAGAGCCATGACGAGAGCCATGGCGAGAGAGCCATTAGTATTACGAGAGAGACATGACGACAGAGCCATTACGAGAATGACAAGACGAGAGACACATGACGAGAGAGCCATTACGAGACAGACATGACGAGAGAGACATGACGAGAGAGCAATGACGAGAGACCCATGACGAGAGAGCCATAACGAGAAAGCCATGACGAGAGAGACATGACGAGAGAGCCATGGCGAGAGAGTCATGACGAGAGAGCCACGACGAGAGCTATGACGAGAGAGCCATGACGAGAGAGACATGACGAAAGCCATTACGAGACAGACATGACGAGAGATATATGACGTGAGAAACATGACGAGAGACACATGACGAGAGAAACATGACGAGAAAGCCATTACGAGAGAGCCATGACGAGAGAGCCATGACGAAAGCCATTACGAGAGAGACATGACGAGAGCTATTACGAGAGAGCCATGACGAGAGAGTCATGACAAGAGCCATTACGAGAGAGCCATGACGAGAGCCATGACGAGAGAGCAATGACGAGAGAAGCATTACGAGACAGACATGACGAGAGACATTACGAGAAAGCCATGACGAGAGCCATTACGAGACAGACATGACGAGAGTCATTACAAGACAGACATGACGAGAGACATGACGAGAGAGCCATGACGAGAGCCATTACGAGAGCCAAGACGATTTACGAGAGAGACATGACGAGAGACACATGACGAGAGAAACATGATGAGAGAGCCATTACGAGACAGACATGACGAGAGCCATTACGAGAGAGCCATTACGAGTGCCATGACGAGAGAAACATGACGAGAGAGCCATGACGAGAAAGCCATGACAAAAGAGCCATGAAGAGAGCCATTACGAGAGAGACATGACGAGAGCTATTTCGAGCTATTACGAGAGAGACATGACGAGAGAGCCATGACGAGAGCCATGGCGAAAGAGCCATTACGAAAATGACAAGACGAGAGTGACATGACGAGAGAAACATGACGAGAGAGCCATTACGAGACAGACATGACGAGAGACATTACGAGAAAGAGCCATGACGGGAGCCATTACGAGACAGACATGACGAGAGACACATGACGAGAGAAACATGACGAGAGAGCCATTACGAGACAGACATGACGAGAGCCATTACGAGACAGACATGACGAGAGACACATGACGAAAGAAACATGACGTGAGAAACTTGAAGAGAGCCATGTCGAGAGAGCCATGACGAGAGCCATTACGAGAGCCATTACGAGAGAGACATGACGAGAGCTATTACGAGACAGACATGACGAGAGACACATGACGTGGGAAACATGACGAGAGAGCCATGCCGAGAGAGACATGACGAGAGGCATTACGAGAGCCATGACGATTTACGAGAGAGACATGACGAGAGACACATGACGAGAAAAACACGACGAAAGAGCCATGACGAGACAGACATGACGAGAGCCATGACGAGAGACACGTGACGAGAGAAACATGACGAGAAAGCCATTACGAGAGAGACATGACGAGAGACACATGACGAGAGAAACATTACGAGAATGACAAGATGAGAGAGACATGACGAGAGAGCCATGACGAGACAGACATGACGAGAGCCGTGAAGAGAAAGCCATGACGAGAGAGACATGACGAGAGCCATTACGAGACAGACATGACGAGAGCCATGACGAGAGAGCCATGACGAGAGACACATGACGAGAGACACATGACGAGAGAAACATGACGGAAGAGCCATTACCAGACAGACATGACGAGAGCCATGACGAGAGAGCCATGACGAGAGAATCATTACGAGAGAGGTATGACGAGAGCCATGACGAGAGAGCCATGACGAGAGAGCCATAACGAGAAAGCCATGACGATAGAGACATGACGAGAGACACATGACGTGAGAAACATGACGAGAGACACATGACGAGAGAAACATGACGAGAGAGCCATTACGAGAGAGACATGACGAGAGACATTACGAGACTGACATGACGAGAGACACATGACGTGAGAAACATGACGAGAGACACATTACGAGAATGACAAGACGAGAGAGACATGACGAGAGAAACATGACGAGAGAGCCATTACGAGACAGACATGACGAGAGTCATTACGAGAGAGCCATGACGAGAGACACATGACGTGAGAAACATGACGAGAGACACATGACGAGAGAAACATCACGAGAGAGCCATTACGAGAGAGACATGACGAGAGCCATTACGAGACTGACATGACGAGAGACACATGACGTGAGAAACATGACGAGAGACACATGACGAGAGAAACATGACGAGAGACACATGACGAGAGAAACATGACGAGAAAGCCATTACGAGAGAGCCATGACGAGAGAGCCATGACGAAAGCCATTACGAGAGAGACATGACGAGAGCTATTACGAGAGAGCCATGACGAGAGAGTCATGACGAGAGCCATTACGAGAGAGCCATGACGAGAGCCATGACGAGAGAGCAATGACGAGAGAAGCATTACGAGACAGACATGACGAGAGACATTACGAGAAAGCCATGACGAGAGCCATTACGAGACAGACATGACGAGAGTCATTACAAGACAGACATGACGAGAGACATGACGAGAGAGCCATGACGAGAGCCATTACGAGAGCCATGACGATTTACGAGAGAGACATGACGAGAGACACAAGACGAGAGAAACATGATGAGAGAGCCATTACGAGACAGACATGACGAGAGCCATTACGAGAGAGCCATTACGAGAGAGCCATTACGAGTGCCATGACGAGAGAAACATGACGAGAGAGCCATGACGAGAAAGCCATGACAAAAGAGCCATGAAGAGAGCCATTACGAGAGAGACATGACGAGAGCTATTTCGAGCTATTACGAGAGAGACATGACGAGAGAGCCATGACGAGAGCCATGGCGAAAGAGCCATTACGAAAATGACAATACGAGAGTGACATGACGAGAGAAACATGACGAGAGAGCCATTACGAGACAGACATGACGAGAGACATTACGAGAAAGAGCCATGACGGGAGCCATTACGAGACAGACATGACGAGAGACACATGACGAGAGAAACATGACGAGAGAGCCATTACGAGACAGACATGACGAGAGCCATTACGAGACAGACATGACGAGAGACACATGACGAGAGAAACATGACGTGAGAAACATGAAGAGAGCCATGTCGAGAGAGCCATGACGAGAGCCATTACGAGAGCCATTACGAGAGAGACATGACGAGAGCTATTACGAGACAGACATAACGAGAGACACATGACGTGGGAAACATGACGAGAGAGCCATGACGAGACAGACATGACGAGAGCCATTACGAGAGCCATGACGATTTACGAGAGAGACATGACGAGAGACACATGACGAGAGAAACACGACGAGAGAGCCATGACGAGACAGACATGACGAGAGCCATGAAGAGAGAGCCATGACGAGAGACACGTGACGAGAGAAACATGACGAGAAAGCCATTACGAGAGAGACATGACGAGAGACACATGACGAGAGAAACATTACGAGAATGACAAGATGAGAGAGACATGACGAGAGAGCCATGACGAGACAGACATGACGAGAGCCGTGAAGAGAAAGCCATGACGAGAGAGACATGACGAGAGCCATTACGAGACAGACATGACGAGAGCCATGACGAGAGAGCCATGACGAGAGACACATGACGAGAGACACATGACGAGAGAAACATGACGGAAGAGCCATTACCAGACAGACATGACGAGAGCCATGACGAGAGAGCCATGACGAGAGAATCATTACGAGAGAGATATGACGAGCGTCATGACGAGAGAGCCATGACGAGAGAGCCATAACGAGAAAGCCATGATGATAGAGACATGACGAGAGACACATGACGTGAGAAACATGACGAGAGACACATGACGAGAGAAACATGACGAGAGAGCCATTACGAGAGAGACATGACGAGAGACATTACGAGACTGACATGACGAGAGACACATGACGTGAGAAACATGACGAGAGACACATTACGAGAATGACAAGACGAGAGAGACATGACGAGAGAAACATGACGAGAGAGCCATTACGAGACAGACATGACGAGAGTCATTACGAGAGAGCCATGACGAGAGACACATGACGTGAGAAACATGACGAGAGACACATGACGAGAGAAACATCACGAGAGAGCCATTACGAGAGAGACATATGACGAGAGCCATTACGAGACTGACATGACGAGAGACACATGACGTGAGAAACATGACGAGAGACACATGACGAGAGAAACATGACGAGAGACACATGACGAGAGACACATGACGAGAGACACATGACGAGAGACATTACGAGACAGACATGACGAGAGACACATGACGAGAGACACATGACGAGAGACACATGACGAGAGACACATGACGAGAAACATTACGAGAGAGCCATGACGAGAGACACATGACGAGAGAAACATGACGAGAAAGCCATTGCGAGAGAGACATGACGAGAGACACATGACAAGAGACACATGACGAGAGAAACATGACGGGAGAGTCATTACGAGACAGACATGACGAGAGCCATGACGAGAGAGCCATAACGAGAGAAGGATTACGAGAGAGATATGACGAGAGCCATTTAGAGAGAAGCTAAACGAGAGAGACACGACGAGAGCCATTACGAGAGCCATGACTATTTACGAGAGAGACATGACGAGAGACACATGACGAGAGACATATGACGAGAGAGCGATGACGAGACAGACATGACGAGAGCCATGAAGAGAGGGCCATGACGAGAGAGACATGACGAGAGCCATTACGAGACAGACATGACGAGAGACATTACGAGAGAGCCATGACGAGAGACACATGACGAGAGAAACATGACGAGAAAGCCATAACGAGAGAGACATGACGAGAGACACATGACGAGAGAAACATGACGAGAGAGCCATGACGAGAGACACATGACGAAAGAAACATGACGAGAAAGCCATTACGAGAGAGACATGACGAGAGACACATGACGAGAGAAACATGACGAGAGAGCCATGACGAGACAGACATGACGAGAGCCATTACGAGAGAAGCTAAACGAGAGAGACATGACGAGAGCCATGACGATTTACGAGAGAGACATGACGAGAGACACATGACGAGAGAAACATGACGAGAGAGCCATGACGAGACAGACATGACGAGAGCCATGAAGCGAGAGCCATCACAAGAGAGACATTACGAGAGAGACATGACGAGAGACACATGACGAGAGACACATGACGAGAGAAACATGACGGGAGAGCCATTACGAGACAGACATGACGAGAGGTTTGACGATTTACGAGAGAGACATGACGAGAGACACATGACGAGAGAAACATGACGAGAGAGCCATGACGAGACAGACATGACGAGAGCCATGAAGCGAGAGCCATCACGAGAGAGACATTACGAGAGAGACATGACGAGAGACGCATGACGAGAGACACATGACGAGAGAAACATGACGGGAGAGCCATTACGAGACAGACATGACGAGAGCCATGACGAGAGAGCCATGACGAGAGAATCATTACGAGAGAGACATGACGAGAGCCATGACGAGAGAGCCATGACGAGAGAGACATTACGAGACAGACATGACGAGAGCCATGACGAGAAAGCCATGACGGGAGAGCCATTACGAGACAGACATGACGAGAGCCATGACGAGAGAGCCATGACGAGAGACACATGACGAGAGACACATGACGAGAGAAACATGACGGAAGAGCCATTACCAGACAGACATGACGAGGGCCATGTCGAGAGAGCCATGACGAGAGAATCATTACGAGAGAGACATGACGAGAGCCATGAAGAGAGAGCCATGACGAGAGAGACATTACGAGAGAGACATGACGAGATACACATGACGAGAGACACATGACGAGAGAAACATGACGGGAGAGCCATTACGAGACAGACATGACGAGAGCCATTACGAGAGAAGCTAAACGAGAGAGACATGACGAGAGCCATGACGATTTACGAGAGAGACATGACGAGAGACACATGACGAGAGAAACATGACGAGAGAGCCATGACGAGACAGACATGACGAGAGCCATGAAGAGAGAGCCATGACGAGAGAGACATTACGAGAGACACATGACGAGAGACACATGACGAGAGACACATGACGAGAGAAACATGACGGGAGAGCCATTACGAGACAGACATGACGAGAGCCATGACGAGAGAGCCATGACGAGAGACACATGACGAGAGACACATGACGAGAGAAACATGACGGAAGAGCCATTATCAGACAGACATGACGAGAGCCATGACGAGAGAGCCATGACGAGAGAATCATTACGAGAGAGATATGACGAGAGCCATGACGAGAGAGCCATGACGAGAGAGCCATGACGAGAGAGCCATAACGAGAAAGCCATTGCGAGAGAGACATGACGAGAGACACATGACAAGAGACACATGACGAGAGAAACATGACGGGAGAGTCATTACGAGACAGACATGACGAGAGCCATGACGAGAGAGCCATAACGAGAGAAGGATTACGAGAGAGATATGACGAGAGCCATTTAGAGAGAAGCTAAACGAGAGAGACACGACGAGAGCCATTACGAGAGCCATGACTATTTACGAGAGAGACATGACGAGAGACACATGACGAGAGACATATGACGAGAGAGCGATGACGAGACAGACATGACGAGAGCCATGAAGAGAGGGCCATGACGAGAGAGAAATGACGAGAGCCATTACGAGACAGACATGACGAGAGACATTACGAGAGAGCCATGACGAGAGACACATGACGAGAGAAACATGACGAGAAAGCCATAACGAGAGAGACATGACGAGAGACACATGACGAGAGAAACATGACGAGAGAGCCATGACGAGAGACACATGACGAAAGAAACATGACGAGAAAGCCATTACGAGAGAGACATGACGAGAGACACATGACGAGAGAAACATGACGAGAGAGCCATGACGAGACAGACATGACGAGAGCCATTACGAGAGAAGCTAAACGAGAGAGACATGACGAGAGCCATGACGATTTACGAGAGAGACATGACGAGAGACACATGACGAGAGAAACATGACGAGAGAGCCATGACGAGACAGACATGACGAGAGCCATGAAGCGAGAGCCATCACGAGAGAGACATTACGAGAGAGACATGACGAGAGACACATGACGAGAGACACATGACGAGAGACACATGACGAGAGAAACATGACGGGAGAGCCATTACGAGACAGACATGACGAGAGGTTTGACGATTTACGAGAGAGACATGACGAGAGACACATGACGAGAGAAACATGACGAGAGAGCCATGACGAGACAGACATGACGAGAGCCATGAAGCGAGAGCCATCACGAGAGAGACATTACGAGAGAGACATGACGAGAGACGCATGACGAGAGACACATGACGACAGAAACATGAAGGGAGAGCCATTACGAGACAGACATGACGAGAGCCATGACGAGAGAGCCATGACGAGAGAATCATTACGAGAGAGACATGACGAGAGCCATGACGAGAGAGCCATGACGAGAGAGACATTACGAGACAGACATGACGAGAGCCATGACGAGAGAGCCATGACGGGAGAGCCATTACGAGACAGACATGACGAGAGCCATGACGAGAGAGCCATGACGAGAGACACATGACGAGAGACACATGACGAGAGAAACATGACGGAAGAGCCATTACCAGACAGACATGACGAGAGCCATGTCGAGAGAGCCATGACGAGAGAATCATTACGAGAGAGACATGACGAGAGCCATGAAGAGAGAGCCATGACGAGAGAGACATTACGAGAGACACATGACGAGAGACACATGACGAGAGACACATGACGAGAGAGACATGACGAGAGCCATGACGATTTACGAGAGAGACATGACGAGAGACACATGACGAGAGAAACATGACGAGAGAGCCATGACGAGACAGACATGACGAGAGCCATGAAGAGAGAGCCATGACGAGAGAGACATTACGAGAGACACATGACGAGAGACACATGACGAGAGACACATGACGAGAGAAACATGACGGGAGAGCCATTACGAGACAGACATGACGAGAGCCATGACGAGAGAGCCATGACGAGAGACACATGACGAGAGACACATGACGAGAGAAACATGACGGAAGAGCCATTATAGACAGACATGACGAGAGCCATGACGAGAGAGCCATGACGAGAGAATCATTACGAGAGAGATATGACGAGAGCCATGACGAGAGAGCCATGACGAGAGAGCCATGACGAGAGAGCCATAACGAGAAAGCCATGACGATAGAGACATGACGAGAGCCATTACGAGAGCCAAGACGATTTACGAGAGAGACATGACTAGAGACACATGACGAGAGAAACATGACGAGAGAGTCATTACGAGACAGACATGACGAGAGCCATGACAAGAGTCATGACGAGAGATCCATGACGAGAGCGATGGCGAAAGAGCCTACCGAGAATGACAAGACGAGAGAGACATGACGAGAGAAACATGACGAGAGAGCCATTACGAGACAGACATGACGAGAGACATGACGAGAGAGACATGACGAGAGAGCCATGACGAAAGAGCCATGACAAGAGCCATTACGAGAGAGACATGACGAGAGCCATTACGAGACAGACATGACGAGAGACACATGACGTGAGAAACATGACGAGAGACATATGACGAGAGAAACATGACGAGAGAGCCATGACGAGACAGACATGACGAGAGCCATGACGAGAGAGCCATGACGAGAGAGACATGACGAAAGCCATTACGAGACTGACATGACGAGAGACACATGACGTGAGAAACATGACGAGAGACACATGACGAGAGAAACATGACGAGAGACATATGACGAGAGACACATGACGAGAGACACATGACGAGAGACACATGACGAGAGACACATGACGAGAGACACATGACGAGAGACATTACGAGAGAGCCATGACGAGAGACACATGACGAGAGAAACATGACGAGAAAGCCATTGCGAGAGAGACATGACGAGAGAGACATGACGAGAGACACATGACGAGAGAAACATGACGGGAGAGTTATTACGAGACAGACATGACGAGAGCCATGACGAGAGAGCCATAACGAGAGAAGCATTACGAGAGAGATATGACGAGAGCCATTTAAAGAGAAGCTAAACGAGAGAGACATGACGAGAGCCATTACGAGAGCCATGACTATTTACGAGAGAGACATGACGAGAGACACATGACGAGAGACATATGACGAGAGAGCGATGACGAGACAGACATGACGAGAGCCATGAAGAGAGGGCCATGACGAGAGAGACATGACGAGAGCCATTACGAGACAGACATGACGAGAGACATTACGAGAGAGCCATGACGAGAGACACATGACGAGAGAAACATGACGAGAAAGCCATAACGAGAGAGACATGACGAGAGACACATGACGAGAGAAACATGACGAGAGAGCCATGACGAGAGACACATGACGAAAGAAACATGACGAGAAAGCCATTACGAGAGAGACATGACGAGAGACACATGACGAGAGAAACATGACGAGAGAGCCATGACGAGACAGACATGACGAGAGCCATTACGAGAGAAGCTAAACGAGAGAGACATGACGAGAGCCATGACGATTTACGAGAGAGACATGACGAGAGACACATGACGAGAGAAACATGACGAGAGAGCCATGACGAGACAGACATGACGAGAGCCATGAAGCGAGAGCCATGACGAGAGAGACATTACGAGAGAGACATGACGAGAGACACATGACGAGAGACACATGACGAGAGAAACATGACGGGAGAGCCATTACGAGACAGACATGACGAGAGCCATGACGATTTACGAGAGAGACATGACGAGAGAGACATGACGAGAGAAACATGACGAGAGAGCCATGACGAGACAGACATGACGAGAGCCGTGAAGAGAGAGCCATGACGAGAGAGACATTACGAGAGAGACATGACGAGAGACGCATGACGAGAGACACATGACGAGAGAAACATGACGGGAGAGCCATTACGAGACAGACATGACGAGAGCCATGACGAGAGAGCCATGACGAGAGAATCATTACGAGAGAGACATGACGAGAGCCATGACGAGAGAGCCATGACGAGAGAGACATTACGAGACAGACATGACGAGAGCCATGACGAGAGAGCCATGACGAGAGAATCATTACGAGAGAGACATGACGAGAGCCATGACGAGAGAGCCATGACGAGAGAGACATTACGAGACAGACATGACGAGAGCCATGACGAGAGAGCCATGACGGGAGGCGAATTTTTTTTCCGTACTCGAGAGAGCAAAAATCCCATGTGCGCATGCGCGTGGACTTATGATTTCTCTGCTACTTCCCATACGAAATGTACATGTATTCGCATGTACTGTGCACGATTCGCGTTCTACGAGTAAACGATGGCATAGTAGTCTTCAAACACAGACTCTGATTTGCCAGTTTGACAAATCAATATGCGTATGTGTCGCGATGTGCTTATTCAAGTCTGTGTAGTTGTATGATTCAGACCCAGTAGTGCATATGGAAATACATTGCAACTTGTATAGAATGGTATAGTAGTCTGCAAGCACAGACGCTAATCTGACAGTTTGACAACATACTAGTAGTGTGCTGAGAAGTACTTTATTCAAGTCGCCAACTTGTATAGAATGGTATGGTATAGTTGTCAAACTGTCAGATTAGCGTCTGTGCTTGCAGACTACTATGCCACTCTGCAAGTTGAGATGCCTTTCCAATACACGCACCAGTAGGGTCTGAATCATAAAACTACACATATTTGAATATAAAGCACTACTCAAGACACTATGTTGTCAAACTGTCCGATTAGCGTCTGTGCTTGCAGACTACTATACCATGCTATTCAATTTGGGATGCATTTCTGTAAGCACTAAAATGTCTGAATCATACAACTACTCAGACTTGAATACTAGTACTATTGCTACGCACGATATATGCGTAATTGTTTTGTCAAACTGGCAAATCAGAGTCTGTGTTTGAAGACTACTATGCCATCGTTTACTCGTAGAACGCGAATCGTGCACAGTAGATGCGAATACATGTACATTTCGTATGGGAAGTAGCAGAGAAATCACAAGTCCACGCGCATGCGCACATGGGGTATTTGCCCTCTCGAGTACGGAAAAAAAATTCGCTGACGGGAGAGCCATTACGAGACAGACATGACGAGAGCCATGACGAGAGAGCCATGACGAGAGACACATGACGAGAGACACATGACGAGAGAAACATGACGGAAGAGCCATTACCAGACAGACATGACGAGAGCCATGTCGAGAGAGCCATGACGAGAGAATCATTACGAGAGAGACATGACGAGAGCCATGAAGAGAGAGCCATGACGAGAGAGACATTACGAGAGAGACATGACGAGATACACATGACGAGAGACACATGACGAGAGAAACATGACGGGAGAGCCATTACGAGACAGACATGACGAGAGCCATTACGAGAGTAGCTAAACGAGAGAGACATGACGAGAGCCATGACGATTTACGAGAGAGACATGACGAGAGACACATGACGAGAGAAACATGACGAGGGAGCCATGACGAGAGACACATGACGAGAGACACATGACGAGAGACATTACGAGAGAGCCATGACGAGAGACACATGACGAGAGAAACATGACGAGAAAGCCATTGCGAGAGAGACATGACGAGAGAGACATGACGAGAGACACATGACGAGAGAAACATGACGGGAGAGTCATTACGAGACAGACATGACGAGAGCCATGACGAGAGAGCCATAACGAGAGAAGCATTACGAGAGAGATATGACGAGAGCCATTTAGAGAGAAGCTAAACGAGAGAGACATGACGAGAGCCATTACGAGAGCCATGACTATTTACGAGAGAGACATGACGAGAGACACATGACGAGAGACATATGACGAGAGAGCCATGACGAGACAGACATGACGAGAGCCATGAAGAGAGAGCCATGACGAGAGAGACATGACGAGAGCCATTACGAGACAGACATGACGAGAGACATTACGAGAGAGCCATGACGAGAGACACATGACGAGAGAAACATGACGAGAAAGCCATAACGAGAGAGACATGACGAGAGACACATGACGAGAGAAACATGACGAGAGAGCCATGACGAGAGACACATGACGAAAGAAACATGACGAGAAAGCCATTACGAGAGAGACATGACGAGAGACACATGACGAGAGAAACATGACGAGAGAGCCATGACGAGACAGACATGACGAGAGCCATTACGAGAGAAGCTAAACGAGAGAGACATGACGAGAGCCATGACGATTTACGAGAGAGACATGACGAGAGCATCGAAATCCAAGTAAGTAGAAGGATTTTCCGAGACCGCTGAATTGCACCGCCGTGCGCCATCTTGGATAGAACGAGCGTTGTGAAAGCGAACTGCGACTACGTGCTATGTGTATGCTCAACTTTCGTCTGCAAAATGTCATATTGTGCAGCTTTCAACTGCACCAATCGCCTTAAAAGAGGCTCTGGAATAACCTTTCATAGTTAAGTGATCACTTCATTAAAAACATGGCAAAAATAAACAGTTTTGCATGATAATCCGAACGCAGAAAGCCACAGACTAAAGCGTGTATTTGTACATCGGTCCCATCTATTCACTTCCATGTTTGTGAACTGTTTTCGCTCGAGTTCAATGACATCGGCTATGAACTATCAAAAATATTGAATTCCACAGAGCTGCAAAGTATTATAAACCGATAATATCGAATACATGATATCCAGAGCATACTGTACTGTTTTTTTTTTTGGGGGGGGGGGAATCATTGGGGCATAAGCAGGTCACTTTCTTTGTTTGACTTGGTGAAACTTGGTTCAAGTTACTTTGAAGATTAACTTGAACTTATGAACATGTTGCATCGCGGCGCTGGTATTAATAGTGACACAATTTCCCGTGAGTCGTCAGACTTTCAAGCATTATTGTAAGAAATTTACTGGAATTTACTCAAAATTTACACCTTAATTTTGGACATTTAAATTGTTGTAAAACACAAGAAATTTTACTCATCAAAGTTGGTCATTGTGAAAGTTACGACCTGTCAGTCATGGCAGTTAAAGAAGCTACCTGCATGAACCTTCCTACGTCCTCTAAAACTTACTCCTCAGATGAATATGTGTAGATTATGTAGTGATTTCGTATGACCTAGTAAAGCACAGCACTTGAAATACAAATCAAGACAAAAAAACACCAGGCAATATTTTGCGAAGCTCCCATTATTATGGTACATGTATATTTTTAAAGACATATACATTTTGAAATATTTGGGGATTTCTGCTGTAAAAGGGTAAAAAATTGGTCAATCTTATTTATGTGTATTTTTTAACATAATATTTCACCATTGATGAAATAAATATACTAATTCAAACAGACTATTTCATCTTCTCCTTCCCACTGAAATGACAGAATGTGCACTACAGGGATAATATAGTATACGATATTTATTACGATGTTTGCCCTATTGGTCTATTTTGTGTTTTATACATCTAGGCTTACCCAGAGAGAAAGGAATTATTGTGTGATTCTATTATTGACACTAGCCTGTCTTCTGTCTGACAGGTTTAGGTATAGTTTGAATATGATTGCATAAATTAGATTTGAGATTAGAATTTGCGAAAGAGGCATCAAAGAAATAAAAAAACAACTGGATTATTGTCAACGTGTTTCAGGGAAAGGGATTTTCTTTAAATTTTGTATTTTTAACTTGACTCTGATCACTAATGGTTCCCAAAGCTATTTACAAATTATTGTGCGTATGTTTCTTGATAATGGATAATGTATTCGGTGATGGCATAGTGCCACATACATGTGTGTACAAACAAATTGTTTCGTCAAATTAGATAAGGAAGTCACTCATTATGTTGTATGAAAATCTGTATACAGAGGTTTACGGTGTATGCAAACGATCCCTGTTTTGTTATAAAATATTGTCCAATTATTTTATTGTTCAATGTGCAGTGTCATCTATTCTACACTATTGAATTCAAACTGTAGTTGCAATGGTTGTATCCATGTTTACCAACTGAAAGAGCTTGAGCTAAATGAAAGTTGCAACTTTCATCTAGAGTAAAAATCAGTTTTAAAAGTTTTCACTGAAATCAGATGAATCCATACATTGCTTCATGAACAAACCAAAGAGAGGGAAATACTGATTCATATGTATTATATCTTGTTGATGTCTAGTTTTTTAATGAAGTATGTTCAAGTTTTGAGTGCTATAAAAGGGAGAAAATCTTGCCTTTTGTACATTGTAGTCAGTCAAATGCAAATGTACATATGATTATTTCTCTGTGTGTTAAAATGAATAAGAAATGTGCCGGTATAAACTTAATGTGCCATGATTGCTTGCTTGAGGAACGTTTTTTCCACACCATTGAGGATTTTTTTCTTCATATCCACCATTGCAATAGTTCATGGATGTTTTGATATGTACTGTATACATTCATGTAATACATAGCGCAATGCCAAGGTTAAAAAAAAAACTTAATAAAGATGAAAGTATTCACAATTATGTGGAAAGACATGTAAATAGTTGCCACAATGTGTCATTACTTAACACTTCTTAGACAAATCTTTAATATGCATATATGGGATGAAAATAATATCTGGCAGCTAAATGGTAGCCTCCCAAGGGAAAGAAAAGAAATAATATTAATATTCAGTGGGCCTACTTCTGCAGCGCCAAGAATCAAAGGGATAGAGAAAGAGAGAGGGGAGAGAGACAAAAAGAGAGAGGGGGAGAGTGAAAGAAAAAGGGGGAGAGAAAAAGAGAAGGGGATAGAGAGAAAGAGAGAAAGAAAGGGAGAGTGAAAGAAAAAGAGAGGGAGAGAGAGAAGGGGATAGAGAGAAAGAGAGAGGGAGTAGAGAAAGGGGTAGAGAGAAAGAAGGGGAGAGGGGGAGTGTGAAAGAAAAAGAGAGGGAGGGAGAGAAGGGGATAGAGAGAGGGGGAGTGGGATCGAAGAGAAACACAAAGACTGAGAATTTACGAGTGTGTGTAAAGAGAAAGTGGGAGTGATTTATATAGATAGAGCCTAAATAATTTGATATATTCTTTCTATCACAGAAAGAGACAAAACTAGCCTAATACCACAAATGATATTTAACAAATAGTCTAGCTCTTTTAGTCTTTATGCAAAAAAAAACCTAAAATTTCAACTCCCCTACTGTCCAAGCTGCCGCTCTTATTCCAATATTCAAGTCATCAAACATATGTATGGGACTTGGAAAATGGCATAAACAATATATGTAAAAATATTTTTCACCAAAACTAACAATAAAACTCTGGTTTCTGGACGTCCCTTCCTCCAATTGCAATAGGAGCTTGTACACAATACGTATGCGCAGGCGATTTCTTGTACTACGCAAAATGGCGGCGGGCGCACTCGAGCGGTGCCATTGCGCTGCGTGAAACGTGAACGGACACAATCCTTCTACTTGGTTTGAGTTCGTTGGACGAGAGACACATGACGAGAGAAACATGACGAGAGAGCCATGACGAGACAGACATGACGAAGAGCCATGAAGCGAGAGCCATGACGAGAGAGACATTACGAGAGACACATGACGAGAGACACATGACGAGAGACACATGACGAGAGAAACATGACGGGAGAGCCATTACGAGACAGACATGACGAGAGCCATGACGATTTACGAGAGAGACATGACGAGAGAGACATGACAAGAGAAACATGACGAGAGAGCCATGACGAGACAGACATGACGAGAGCCATGAAGAGAGAGCCATGACGAGAGAGACATTACGAGAGAGACATGACGAGAGACGCATGACGAGAGACACATGACGAGAGAAACATGACGGGAGAGCCATTACGAGACAGACATGACGAGAGCCATGACGAGAGAGCCATGACGAGAGAATCATTACGAGAGAGACATGACGAGAGCCATGACGAGAGAGCCATGACGAGAGACACATGACGAGAGACACATGACGAGAGAAACATGACGGAAGAGCCATTACCAGACAGACATGACGAGAGCCATGTCGAGAGAGCCATGACGAGAGAATCATTACGAGAGAGACATGACGAGAGCCATGAAGAGAGAGCCATGACGAGAGAGACATTACGAGAGAGACATGACGAGATACACATGACGAGAGACACATGACGAGAGAAACATGACGGGAGAGCCATTACGAGACAGACATGACGAGAGCCATTACGAGAGAAGCTAAACGAGAGAGACATGACGAGAGCCATGACGATTTACGAGAGAGACATGACGAGAGACACATGACGAGAGAAACATGACGAGGGAGCCATGACGAGACAGACATGACGAGAGCCATGAAGAGAGAGCCATGACGAGAGAGACATTACGAGAGACACATGACGAGAGACACATGACGAGAGACACATGACGAGAGAAACATGACGGGAGAGCCATTACGAGACAGACATGGCGAGAGCCATGACGAGAGAGCCATGACGAGAGACACATGACGAGAGACACATGACGAGAGAAACATGACGGAAGAGCCATTATCAGACAGACATGACGAGAGCCATGACGAGAGAGCCATGACGAGAGAATCATTACGAGAGAGATATGACGAGAGCCATGACGAGAGAGCCATAACGAGAAAGCCATGACGATAGAGACATGACGAGAGCCATTACGAGAGCCATGACGATTTACGAGAGAGACATGACGAGAGACACATGACGAGAGAAACATGACGAGAGAGTCATTACGAGACAGACATGACGAGAGCCATGACAAGAGTCATGACGAGAGAGCCATGACGAGAGCGATGGCGAAAGAGCCATTACGAGAATGACAAGACGAGAGAGACATGACGAGAGAAACATGACGAGAGAGCCATTACGAGACAGACATGACGAGAGACATGACGAGAGAGACATGACGAGAGAGCCATGACAAGAGCCATTACGAGAGAGACATGACGAGAGCCATTACGAGACAGACATGACGAGAGACACATGACGTGAGAAACATGACGAGAGACATATGACGAGAGAAACATGACGAGAGAGCCATGACGAGACAGACATGACGAGAGCCATGACGAGAGAGCCATGACGAGAGAGACATGACGAAAGCCATTACGAGACAGACATGACGAGATACATGACGAGAGAGCCATGACGAGAGAGCCATGACGAGAGACAGTACATGGAGTACTCCTTCCTCAAATAACGTTAAACCAACACTATCATGACCTCAGTCCACACTTCATTGATCCAAGAACAACATATTTACATTGATGATACAGGCAGTAATGGACGGTTAGTTTGGACAGCGAATAATTTCATTTCGAAGACAGCTGGACATTGTAACGCATCACGCTTCATTAACGATCACCTACAAGCTAGGCTGGGGAGCATCGTCCAAAATTATTAATGATTAGTAAAGTCTTTGAGATTATGTGTACATTTTGAGCGTTTCTCGACTTAGATGACTGTGTAGTTCATAACGTCTTACTTGTGAGGATGCAATCACTTCATTACTTTTTGTTGATAGAAAATCTGCCATTGCAGGAGGGGCGAAGTGACCCCTTTTTCAAATAAATGGCGAGTGCCATTTATTCTCCCTGATATTGAAACTCTTTAATTCTGTGTATACCGGACCAAGTGTTCAATGGGGTTTATCTGTAGTCTCTTTACAAAGTTGTAGTAAAGACACATAAAGGCTTATTATTGAGAGAAGGAGGGAGAGAGAGGGAGAGAGAGAAATAAGGAAGAGTTAGATGGTTAGAGGAGAGAGAGAGAGAGAATGAAAGAAAATGAGAGATGAAGAAAAGGAGGGGAGGAAAGGAAATGTTGTTTGGGAGAGAGAGAGAGAAAAAAAAATAGACAAGAATTAAGTGAGAGAGATATAATTACGAAGGAAGATATATATATATATAGATTGAGAGAGAGAGAGAGAGAGAAAGAGAGAAAGAGATAGAAAGAAGTCACATACATGTACACGCTGATATTATACATGGAAGGTTTATTTTGCCTTTCAATCGAAAGTTTTCTTTTCTCTTTATTTCTACACTTCATCGATATCATTTATTCTCAAAATAGAATGTACGATGTTAGAGCGGAGTTTATTAGTTTAGTAATTAACGCCCCTCAGTGCACCCCTGCAGCTGAGCGAGTCCATAACTGTTTGGTTTTTCTTCCTTAAAATGGGATTTTGAAAGACTGATATATTATGATCTAATTTCACACAGCGGTGGTTTATTTGATGCTCTGAGTAGTCATTTCCGAAGAGGATTTGTAAATTAATTTCGAAACATGCAGGGGGTGAAGGAAAGCACCCATCCACAACAACTCAAACACGATAAATACTGGAGAAAGGACATGGATTAACACAACGCTCATTCGACAGACAGTCTAACGTTACAGTTGTGATATCCACTCTCGGTAAGTGAAAAAAAATATTTTTGATTTCATCGAAGAAATTCAACGAAAGGGTAATGAATTATATATTTGTTTGTTTACTTTTTATATAGGCCTATGCAGTTATTTGTTCCTTTTTGTTTATTCATTTATTTTCTATTTAGATATTTGAATTAATCAATAATTTTTGTATATTTATTAATAAGTTTATTCATTTATTTATTCATTTTTGAAATACCTAATCATTTATTCATTTTATATCTAGTATGTGTGTGTGGGGGGGGGGGGGGGGGCTAGGGAAAATATACATGGGCTTTGAAGATTTGTAAGCAAACCTGCCCTGATACTGCATAGTTTTATGGACCCTTTACTGAAATGAATGTGGTAGTGAAGGTTGCTTGTTTGGACCCTCATATTAGTTAACAACAGAATATTGAACTTGGAAAAAAACATTTATCATGAAAAAAGGAAGAAAGTAAGCCTACCTATAACATGAAAGATGTTCGTGTATTTTAAGCTATACTTTCTTACTGCAGACGATGGGAAGTCTCTCATATTCGAGTCATATTAGGTATCATTAGTCATCATTTTCTTTCAGACTCACCAAACGAATTCAAAGATGTCTAAGGCTCTGTACCTTGCCCTTGCCGCGGTCCTCATCGTTGCCGCCTTCGCCTTCGAGATGGAAGACGATGACGACAACGAAATCGCATTGATGAAGAGGATGCCCGAGCTACATGAATACTTGTGGGCCGAGAAAAGGGGAAAGAACATGAAGAAGTACAAGTGTAAGTATTCACTTCAGTCTTTATTAATTATATAGGTTAAACAAACACCACGGAAACATTGAAAGATACTCTCCTAAGAGAAAACAGTGCGGGAGTCACGTCAGTGATCCGTCGTTTTGGAGTGAACATTCATGTATTTTAAAGTGCTCTCTGAAAGGAAAAGAATGTGAATTTTAACCCTACTTTCACCCTACTTTCACTATCGGAGGAATCACTTCAGATAACAAGTATGATTTACGCTTTCTTTTAAATGGATTTAGAATTGGAGTTCATTTACTCGGAACATGTTAATACCTTTTAAACCTTTTGAATTGCCGAAAACATTTACGCATAACCTAATGTGTTATTATAGCACTTAAATGTCTTTCGCGCTGTTTCACTTTGTACTTAAAATCAAATGAAATTATAACTGAGGAAAAAAATAAAAAACAAATCATTTCATGTTAATGCCTGCGAGCAATTAAACGTGGAAGTTGTTATATAGAACAAGTTTTGTGAAAAGGGGGGCCTTACAAATCTCGTAGGACGTGTGGGGGAAACACATACATACACAAAAATGATTACTTGTTTATTGTTTCGTTGTTTTGACAGCCTGTGTGAGTTTCGGACAAGAGTGCACATGCAACAGAAGAAATGACCAAGTGATATACTGCTCTGGTGAGTTGAAGTTGCGTTCTGGGGCCCGTTTCACAAAGCCTTTTTTCAATGACAAATGACAAAAATCAGTGACAAATCTGCTGATAACCAATCAGAAGCGAGGATTTCAGTAGCTTATAACAGAATCTGTCATTTGTCACTGATGACAAGTTTTGTCAAACGCCCTCCCCCTGGTCGTTTTCTCTTGGACAAACAGTGAGCGGGCACGCACGTCGCTAGGGCGTACGATTAGAGAAAAGTCAAGGCAATTGCAATATGAAAGAAACTTTGTTGAAGCGATTGAAAAATTTGATCATATTAAGTATGCTTCCAAATCACCCCCCCCCCCCCTTGGTAAAAGATTTTAATAGTTCACCTTCAATCTTTAGCCCTTTTGTTTGTGTTCGTACATTTATGAATTTATTTGGGCATCATTAACCATCACTGTCACAAAAAAATCTATAAATGTCTCCACTTTACTTTGGCGGCATTAGGCCTACAAATCGAGATTAAAAAAGGGCAATTTTAAAGCCTTTAGTGTTTGCCGTAACTTTGACTTCGTCTCTTTGAATATATTTCTTGTTTAAGTTAACTAATGAAGCAGCGAGTTTCTGCTAATTAATAATTTTGCATCAGTGTTTCTAGTACAGTGTGGCTTAAAAGAACTAAGAACTTGCTAACAGATTTTTGAACCGGTCTTCCTTTTCTTTCAAATTCTTTCAGGTGCTGGCAATGGCGATACTATGTAGTTTAAATGACAGAAGACCCAGATGTCACGCTGTTGCCCCGACCCATGTTTCGACCTCCACTCCAAGACCCCTGCAGGCAGTTGCTTAACTTCGTGTCTATGTGTTTGTCTTTTTATCATTGCGCAGTGAAAGAAAATAGAAATAGTAATACAGAATAAAACCCTGAACATCACATACAATTGTTTATGTGTGTTTCTTATTAGAGTGACTCATGAGGTGTGACGAGTGATGAACTAGTAACGAAATAATTTGTGTTGAACCCACTCTTCAAATTGACCGGAAAAGAAATATACCTTTTAAGCCTCGTTCAGAAATGCCGCAGTAAATCTCTTTTTGTCTTCTTTTTTGTTTCGTTTGATGATTCGTTCAGAAATGCAGCGTTAAGTAATTTTTCTTTCCCTTTTTGCGTTTGATGACGGAAAATTAATAATAATAATAATAATCCGTTTTTTATATAGCGCTCAATACACCGATCCAACGATGTGCCTATAGCGCTTTACAGATATATTATTACCCCGGTCATTGGATTCAGGCTTAATCGCACACAATGTGTGCACATTTTCCACTCCCTGGGGAGCATTCCAGCCAGTTGCCATTTTACAGGCGCACACTTGCTCGTCCAACCACATGAACGTTCGCATCCTACCGGGTACCCAATACGCTTTTGATGTATGAGCACAGAGCTACATGTAAGTGAATGCGCGCAAGTTGTTTGTTGCGCGCAGTTGCTTTTCATTTACACGTCTAAAGGAAAAGCCGCGGCTAACCGCTTTATTTTATCTGAACGAGCCTTAAATGGATAGGATTGGAGATTCACCATTTTAGGAGTCACAATTAAGGAAGGGAGAGAGACAAAGGCAGAGAGAGAAAGAGAAAGAGAGAGATTAAAACAAACAAAAAAAAGAGAGAGAGAGAGAGAGAGAAGGGGTAACAGAGAGGGAGAAGAGAGATAGGAGAGGTGACGTGGAGAGAAAGAGGAGGAGATGGAGGAGAGATAGAGAGAGGGGGAGGGAGAGGAGGGAGAGAAAAGACAGAGAGAGATAGAACAAGAGACAGAACTGAATAGAGCGTGAGAGCGAAGAAAATATGAAATTGGCATCTCATAAACTTTTGCTGGGAGAGAAAAGACAGAGAGAGAGATAGAACAAGAGACGGAACTGAATACAGAGTGAGAGTGAAGAAAATATGAAATTGGCATATCATAAACTGTTGCTGACCCATGCGACGCCATTCTCCTTTTTTTTTAATATTTCAAGAGTGTGGAAACTTAAAATTATGCCTGTCGCGCACCATCACCGCCACCACCACTATCATCATCACCATCATCATCATCAACATCAACATCATCCCCGCCATCATCATCACCGCCACCACCATCATCATCACCACCATCATCATCATCACCATCACCATCACCGCCACCTCCATCGTCATCATCATCACCAACATCATCATCGCCATCATCATCATCATCATCAACATCACCATCACCGCCACCTCCATCGTCATCATCATCACCACCATCATCATCACCACCACCATCATCATCATCATCACCATCACCGCCACCTCCATCGTCATCATCATCACCACCATCATCATCATCATCACCATCATCATCACCGTCACCACCATCATCATCACCACCATCATCATCATCACCATCACCATCACCGCCACCACCATCATCATCACCACCAACATCATCATCGCCATCATCATCACCGCCATCATCATCACCGCCACCACCATCATCATCATCACCATCACCGTCACCGCCACCTCCATCGTCATCAGCACCACCACCCTCATCATCACCACCATCATCATCATCACCATCACCATCACCGCCACCTCCATCATCATCATCACCACCAACATCATCATCGCCATCATCATCACCGCCACCAACATCATCACCACCAACATCATCACCACTAACATCATCACCATCACCATCATCATCACCACCAACATCATCATTACCTCCATCATCATCATCATTATCATCACCATCATCATCACCACCACCACCACCACCATCATCATGATTTTGCGCATGCGTGGTAGGTGGACGTACTTTTTTCTGCTCTTCAGTTTTTGAGGTTTAATACTTGAAAAATTTCACTTATTCTTGGGGAAGAATCTTAAATTAGTGAAAATTTTGGGAGATTAAAGCATTAAAAGACATATTGCCAACAAAACTGGGAATATTTCAGCAGGATTGCAACGGATTTTGACGATTGTCGATCGCCGTGACTACGCTACACTACTCAGCCACAGCGGAGTTTGCTGCATACGTAAGGTACGGAAAAGCCTCGCGACCGGACCGGCTGAGCCAGGCGCCCGTGAGGTATCCGATCCCGCGCAGAATTGAACTGAGGACAAGTATCGCGCAGACGAACGTCGAGCGTGGATACTCTCTCTAGACCATTAAACTGCAAGAAAATGGCGAAGGATAAATCAGAATCACAAGATCAGAGTAAAATCAACAAAATCCAGCAAAAACTCAACAAATTATCTCCATTCGGCAAAAAAGGCGAGAAAAAAACTAAAGATGACAACATTGATGGAAAGCCCAATGATACAGATGTGTTTGAGGTCGAGGATGATCGTGGTGATGTGAATGTAAACAATTCTCGTGCCGAGGATCAATCTGTGGATATGGGAAGGACCCGACGTGTTATACTCACTGATGAGGTTGAAGCAACAAACTCGCAACCTACCAAAGTAAAGAAACAAAGCAAGAAAAAGCCCAACAACGTGAGTAGATCAGATCAGCGAAAGAAAAAGAGCAAATTGGGTGAGTCTGAACAATTTGACTGCAATTACTGCAACAAGGCCAATGCTAAACATATGATTGAGTGTGAAGCGTGTGAAAAATGGTCTTGTCTAGATTGCCAAAACATGCCACCTGATGTGTACGAGATATTTGCTGTGGAGAAAAACAGGATGCATTGGTACTGCAACCGCTGTGAGCCCATAGCGGTTAATGCTGCCAAACAATCAGTAAAACCCAGTTCCGGTGCAGAATCAGAATATGAACAACAGGATCTTGATATCATGACACAGAGAGTTCAATCTCAAATCACTAACAAAGTGACTGAGAAAATGAATGAAGTTCTACAGGAAGTACAAAAAACAGTAAAGGCTATGTTGGACTCAGGAGAAGAAAGAATTGAGAGAGCCTACAGAAACTATGCTGAAGTTGTTAGAAAGCAGCCAGTTCACGTAGAGTCAACTACCACTACCTCAGCCTCAAATCATGCTACAGGGGGTGGATTAGTTGATCGTCATGACAAATCCAATGACACTTTCAACAACACTGAGGCTGGCATAGCAGCAATTGAGGAAATGACGGAGAGGGAAAGAAGGAAGAACAATCTTGTGATATTCAACCTTCCTGAATCTACTGCACGCTCACCTAAAGGAAGACAAGAGTATGATAAATCTGTTGTGGAAGAACTAATCAAAACAGGGATAGAAGTTGAGGGAGTGGAGGTTATCAAAGTAGTCAGGCTGGGAGGAATTGGACAAAACAGGCTAGCCAAACCCAGAGTAACTCTCATTGAAGTTCAAGACCACTCAACAAAAATCAGAATACTTAAATCTGCTAGGAATCTCAGAAACAAAGACATGTGGGCCACAACATACGTGGCACCTGACATGACTCCAAACCAGAGAAAGCAGAGAAAGGAACTACGTACTGAACTGAACCAAAGGAGAGCCCGTGGTGAGGAAAATATCATCATCCGACGGGGGATAATTGTGACGATGAAAGATAGACAGAGATCCAAAACCACCATAAATGACATCAGTCTATCTGATCTCTTGAAGGGACAGAGACCCACCAAGGCCAGGACAACAACCAAACATGATCAGGAGAATCTGGAGAATCCGGTGCATCCCAACTCAGATGAACCACATGTACCAGAAGCAACTCAAGTGCATTATTCAGATCAGGCTCCCCAGGGACAAAGGGGACTTGATGAACTGGGTGCTGTTGGCGGAGCTCCAGAAAACCAGAAGCAATGACAGGAAGAGAAACTCTCAGAAAACGAAATAGGAGTTAAAGGAAGGGACAATCATAAAATAAAATTGAGAATGATGTATACAAACAGTGACTCATTGACCAACAAAATGCATGAACTAAAACTGATAGTAGAACGGCGTGATCTGGACATTATTATGATAACCGAAATAACACCGAAGTATAGTAGGTTTAAACTACAAGAACCATCCATTGCAATCCCAGGCTACAACCTTATCACCAATCTAGAGTCAGAGGAAACTAGAGGAGTTGCGGTGTACGTCAAATGCAACCTTAACTTTACTGACATTGAGTTCCATACAGACTTCAAGGAAATAATTGGTTGTCACATTAAACTTGGAGATAATAACTGTTTGAGTATCGCATGTGTTTACCGAAGCCCATCCAGTACACAAGTAAACAATGATCACCTTATACAGGTACTCAGAAAATTGGTAACAATTTCACCCGCTCGCACCACCTTAATCATCGCAGGCGATTTCAACTACCCTAACATTGACTGGAGGGATTGTCATGTATGGAATCGGCACAACCATACAGCCAGCTCCTTTCTTGACTGCCTACAAGACTTGTACTTACATCAAATGGTGGAAGAACCAACTAGATACAGGGCTGCCCAAAATCGTAATATCCTGGATCTTGTCATAACCAACAAACCTGAACTGATAACAGGTGTGATCTGTGATCCACCATTAGGACGCAGTGATCACTGTTGTTTGTACTTTGATGTTATCTCAGAAAAGTCTGCAAGATGTCTGTCACAGCCAACTCAACTTCAGTTCAACAAGGGAAATTACGTTGATATGAGAACTATGATGTCAAACAATGACTGGATCAACACTCTCGCGAATAAGGACTGTGACGAATCATGGAAAATTTTCTCTACTTATCTAAAGAACAGTATGGTAGAGTGTATTCCAGTGACAAGACCCACAAGTCGGAGGAAGAAGAGACAGGTTTACACAACCAGAGAATCGATTGCCTTGAGCAAGAAGAAACACAGGGCTTGGAAACGATATAAAGTGACACTCAATCAAAATGACTACAGATACTATAGAGATGTCAGCAACTCTCTACGGAGCTTGACAAGAACTCTCAGTATAAACTTTGAAAAGGACATCACTCACAGCATCAAGCAGAATCCCAAAGACTTCTGGCGTTATGTCAACTCCAGAGTCAAGGCAAGGAGAGGGATAGACGAACTTGTGTTAGAGAACGGTGAGCAAGTAACTGCAAGCAATGACATTGCTGAGACCTTCAATGCCACTTTTTCAAGAGTCTTTACCAAAGAAGACGTGATTAATATGCCTGCACCAGAGTGGCAATACAATGGACCATGCTTATCAACGGTGGAAATCACGCAAGAAATAGTGGAAAAGCAGCTAAAGAAACTTGATGTAAACAAATCTGCTGGTCCTGATGGATTCCACCCTAGAGTGCTGAAGGAATTATCAAAAGAGATAAGTTGCCCACTGGCAATTATTTTCCAAAGGTCCCTAAGTGAAGGATTCCTGCCAATGGACTGGAAGACGGGAAACGTGATTCCTATCCACAAGAAAGGCAACAGACAACTTGCTAGTAACTATAGACCAATAAGTTTAACCTCTACTATTGGCAAGGTTATGGAGTCCATTATAAGGAATGAAGTAATGGACCACCTGATCGACAATGACATACTACATGATGCCCAACATGGCTTCACTCCCGGCCGGTCATGCTGCACACAACTTATGAAACAAATGGAAGACTGGACTAGACTACTATACCTAGGGAAACCCATAGATGTGTGTTACCTAGACGTGAGTAAGGCCTTTGATACTGTGCCTCACCAACGGCTCCTGAAGAAAGTCCAAGCCTACGGCATCGAGCACCAGGTTCTCAAGTGGATCGAAGCCTTTTTGATAGGACGAGTTCAGAGGGTTGCAATTGGAGGGGACTTCTCAGAGTGGACTACAGTGATCAGCGGCGTGCCTCAAGGTAGCGTCCTCGGGCCCCAACTCTTTGTCCTCTATGTAAATGACTTGCCCTGCAAGATTAGTAACGGCATTCAAATCTATGCTGATGATACCAAGATATATGGAGAAGTTAGTACATCAACCCAACGAGACTCAATACAGGAGGATTTGAACAAAGCAGCTTCCCGGGCCAAATCGTGGCAACTCACCTTCAACTCAGCAAAAACCAAAGTTATGCACATTGGAAAGGGTAACACCAAGTCATTGTACCGCATAAACAACCAAATAATTCAAGAAACTGTTGCAGAAAAGGATTTGGGTGTCATGGTAGATGATGAGCTGTCTTTTCATACACATATTGACACTGCAGTTAAAAGAGCCAATCAGACGTTAGGACTTATAAAGAGAACTTTCACAAGAATATCAAGAGACACATTACCAATCCTGTTCACGACCATTGTTCGCCCTATCCTTGAATATGGGAATGTCATCTGGCATCCAAGGTTTAAGGCTGAAGCAGTGAAAGTTGAGAAGGTGCAAAGAAGAGCAACAAAGTTAATTCCCGAGATCAGACACCTATCCTATCAAGACAGACTAAAGAACCTCAAAATGTATTCACTGCAATACAGAAGGATAAGAGGCGACATGATTGAGGTCTACAAGCTGATCAACGGACTCGTAAACTCCGATCCCGCAGCCTTCTTCACATCTGCACCTCATGAAGCTACAAGGGGACACCACCAGAAGCTGTATAAGCAAAGGAGCAACACAGTCCTAAGAAGAAACAGCTTCAGTCAGAGAGTAGTAGAATCCTGGAATAGTCTTCCTACATCTGTCATCTCCTCATCCTCAATCACTTCTTTCAAGATTAGATTGGACAAGCACTGGTCCTCTCAGCACCAAATGCTTCCATAAAATTTATTTGTGCGTCCACCCGCCATGCGAGCAAAAATAGTTAAGGTTCTTTTTCGAACGAAGCACCACTCAATGAAACGACCGGAAGTTTCAACAGGATCACCTCACACTTCCGTATACTGATGCTGATGCTGATCATCATCACCACCACCATCGGCCTGTTGCAAAGAACCATCGATCTGTGCAATGTGATCGCCAAGAATGCCATCAACAGGTACACATTAAATGTGGAGGAATAACGTCTGATGAATATAATAACATACGGATACAGTGTCCTGATAGGAGAACGGTCTGGTTCTGTAATAAATGTGAAGATATGAACATTGTCCTGATCTATTATCCATGGACTTACCGATCAACAACTCTTTCTCTACACTCTTTGATATAGATACATTATCCTTTAAAAGTCTTACTTCCTTGAACGAAGACCAGTGGAACCACACAAACCCACGATCATCTAGCAATATCCATTCCGGACCTAGTAAGTTGTCTCATAAGACTTGTAAGACACCACTCAAAATGGACAGTAACCCTCTCCCCTCGTTGAAACTCACAGAAATAGATAATACCTGGACAATTGTTGGGAAGGATGGAAAGACTAGTAAGAGTAACACCCCAAGTCTCATCGATGGGAATACACCTAAACCTAGGCCAGTCGCCCAAAAGCAGAAAGCCCACCGAAAGGTCACCGGTCACATTGGAATTCAAATTGCAATTATAAATTGTCGTAGTATAAGGGGAAAAACTGCAGGTATTACTTCACTAATTGAAACTGTGAATCCTGATATCATTATTGGAACAGAATCTTGGCTGGACCCATCAGTTAAGTCGGCCGAAATTTTCCCTCCTCACCTTCAAGTTTTTAGAAAGGACAGAAATTCGCATGGAGGTGGCGTGTTTATTGCCATCAGTGACTCCATTCCTTGTTTTGAAAGAACTGATTTGAGTACTGACTCTGAACAAATTTGGTGTCAAGCTACCCTTCAAGGCCAGACGCTACAGATAGGAAGTTTTTATCGCCCACCTGACTCAAAAGTCGCACCTCTCCAGGACCTGGACTCACAACTTTCTAAAATAAACTCTTCGTTGCGCTCTCCACTCATCATCCTTGGCGGCGATTTCAACGTCCCGGGTGTAGACTGGTCAGACGGAACACAAAGTGAACCTATAGGTGCCCTCCAGGATGCCCTAGCTCAATAATCATTTGTCTCAAAAAGTCACCTTTCCTACTAGACGTGACGAGTCAAGTGGTACAGAAAACACACTTGACCTGTTGTTAACTTCACATCCAGACTTAATTTCTGAAGTCTCCTCTCGTACTGGAATTAGCGATCATCTTGTCATCCTAGCAAAACTTCATACTAAGACCACGGTTCCTCCCAAACCACCCCGCAGAATTCCCCTCTGGAATAAAGTAGATAAAGAAGAATTCAAAGTCCGTGCAAGACAGCTTGGTGAAGATTTCTTCAAGCTTCAACCGGGCAATAGATCCGTAGAAGAAAACTGGACCCAGTTAAGAGACACATTAGAAACTATTGTAACAAATGATGTTCCCCACAAGACTGTAAAGGGCCGAGCACATACTCCATGGTTTACATGGAAATTAAAACGCCTATGTAACAAAAAGGAGAAGCTATATATTCAAGCCAAGAGAAGTGGTGCACAACGTGATTGGGACAAATTCACCAAAACAAGAAAGCAGATCTATCGTACCATTAGAAGCGCCCAAAGACAACATGTCTCTTCAATCCTTGAGGGTAACAACCCGAAGGCCTTCTGGAGGTACGTCAAATCAAGACGGACAGACAACACCGGTGTCCAGATGCTTAAGGTAGAAGGCAACCTAATCTCCGAAGATCTGGAGAAAGCTGAAGCTCTCGCCGACCAATTCCAAAGTGTATTTAATACCCGTGAAGACAAGTCACTGTCATCGCTCCCTGACCTTCCACCCAGCCCTTTTCCTGATATGCCTCCCATCCGGGTTGACGTTAAAGGTGTAAATAAGCTACTACTTAACATCAATGTAACGAAGGCTATCGGCCCGGACCAGATCCAGAACCAAGCTCTCAAAATTGCAGCAGAAGAACTAGCTCCCATCTTGCAGTTCATCTTCCAACAGTCGCGCGATTCTGGTGATCTCCCACTGGACTGGAGAAAGGCCAATATCACTCCACTTTTTAAGAAGGGCTATTTCACTAACGAGTACCTGTTGTAAACTTTTGGAACATATTATTGATAGTAACCTCATGAGCCACCTTGGCGAACTAAATATTCTTGGAGAAAATCAGCACGCCTTTAGGAGACGCAGATCATGTGAATCTCAACTTATTTTGACAATTAACGACCTGGCAAAGAACCTGGATGAAAAAGCCACCACAGATTTGATAACACTTGACTTCTCTAAGGCCTTTGATGTCATCCCCCACCAGAAATTACTTCACAAGCTTGATTATTTGATGGGTGTCAAATTTCCTTACAAAACGACTACAACGCGTATGTGTTAACGGAAAACATTCCGACTGGAAGCCAGTTCTAAGTGGAACCCCGCAAGGAACTTTGCTCGGTCCCCACTTGTTCTTGCTCTTCATAAATGACATTCACGACAAAGTCAAAAGCACCACTAAGCTTTTTGCAGACGATTGCATGCTGTACCGTCCAATTAAATCAGTAAACGACGTGGACATCCTGCAACAAGACCTAAATGCAATGGTGGAGTGGTCTCAGAAATGGGGCATGAAATTCAACCTAAAAAAAGTGTGCATCAAGGCGTGTCACCAGGAAGAAGAACCGGGTAACTCTTCATACAACCTCCTTGGTGTCACCCTGGAAGAATGTAAGCAGACAAAGTACCTTGGTGTTGTGATCCAGAACGACCTCCGATGGAATGGCCAAACTCACCTCGCAACAACAAAAGCTATAGGAGTATTGAGTTTTCTGAGACGCAACTTTCATCACTGCTCAACTTCCATAAAGGAGAAACTCTACCTCACCCTCGTAAGACCACACTTAGATTACGCAGTTGCTGCTTGGGACCCATACACCGCTAAGAACATTTCTTCTATCGAACGAGTCCAGAGGCAGGCAGCCCGTTTTGTCACAAGCACATATCAGAGAGAAGCAAGCGTCACCCTCCTTCTAAATTCTCTTAAATGGAACTCTCTCCAAGACAGACGCGAAGCTCACCGTCTAAGCTGTTTCCACAAAATGTTACATGGCCAGCTGGACATAGATGCCCAAACACACATTAAACCTAAACCAGATCGTAGCAGACGCGGGCACTCAAGTCTGTTCGAAAGACCATTAACCAGATTAGATGTATACAAAAACTCTTTTTTTTTTCACGCACAACCAGAGCATGGAATGATCTCGATTCGACATTAGTATCCCTGACTGACTCAGCAAAGTTTAAAGTAGCACTCCTTCCGAAATAAGTCCACCCTCTGCCACCACGACCTCCAGTTTAAATTCCACTAGGAATCTTTTGGAGGAACAACAACCAAGTACCAAGTACCACCACCATCATTATCACCATGATGATCTTCATCGCAACGATTATCAACATTCAATTGCGTTATCATCTGCTCTTATCGAGTCTGCGAGGGCAATGAGGGCAGTAAATAGGAGCCGTGATTCTGTTCATCTAACATTCACCTTCCCTACGAAGTATCTTTAAAAGGCTGCGTCAAAATTAAATGGGCAGTATTTAACGCAATCCCACGTCAGAATATGTCGCCTCTTGTCCAAGATACAGTAAACGGTAAACATGTTAAAGTGAAGAGTTCTTCAGAAGTACAGGCGCATACGCACACGCTCACACACACGCGCGCACCCATACACACCAATAAACACCCACCCTCACACACAGACGTACACAGTGCCAAGGTAGAATCTATCATTGACCCCTTCGACTTTTAATAACATTTTGTATTAAAAGAAAAATATTAAAAAATTGGCAAACAGTTATCCCAGTTGTCAGCACACCAGTCATGGACTCTGCACCAAATACACCACTGCTCAACACCCAGGACCCTTCCCATCTGACTTGCGCTATTCTCTTGCCATATGATCCATACCTTCCCTCCACTGTCAATGATTCTATTTTAAAGATGACACTTCACTATCTTTACAAAATTCATGCCCATCGCCTGCACTCCATACCCTCCAACTAAGGATTTTATAACATATTCACAGCAGCCTACTACTTCGAATGCGATATACTCGCTGATCTCCGAAAAGCGGAGGGATAACAACAGAGAGAGAGAGAGAGAGAGAGGTATCGGAAATAATTAATTTCCAACGTTAACGGCTTCGACCCAAATATTCCGAAACAACAGATAACGGACGGTGTATCGATAAGTGACAAGGCAGAAGGAAGAAGTTCGGAAATCATCAAAGGTCGATCGATATCGATCCGTTGGTAGTTACCTATCTGGTCGTCTGCTTGGTGAAACGTACGGTAATGCGGTCAGGTAGTGGTTTATGTGAACAAAAGTCACCAAATATGTCCGTTACCCCCTTCATGTGGAATATTTTGTTTCGTTTTGTTTCATGTCACGTTGAATCCCTCCTACTCATTTTAAGGGTCATTTGGGAGGAATTTTGTTTTTCACGAAATAAAGGCCCATTTTTCACAATTTCAGAAAAAACGGACCCATGTTTAGGGATTTTTTTTTGTAAAATAGTGACCCATTCGAGCGGCACGACTGAATGTCTAAATATGATAGTAACCCCCCCCCCCCCGGTATCTTTGTTTATTTTGATATATTCCCTTTCTCCCTCTACCCCCATTCAGAGATCTGAATATGGAAGCTACAGTCGCCATTACTTAGGCCCAGCGGCATACGCAAATTTTTTTTTCCGAAATTTGACAATTTGACCAATCGACATTTCGGTCCGTTGGGGGGTTCAGTTCACCTCTTTTAGGTCACCCATTACCATAATTGTTTAAACAATTTTTTAAATAAAAAAAAAAGTGAAAAGGGGGGGGGGGGTTACCCCAAAACACACACATAAAACAAATTTAGCCCCCCCCCCCACCCCCACTGCATATGTACCTGCTTAGGCCATCGAACATGCTAAATAACTATTTGCCTCTTTAGTTCACATGATTCTGGTTGGCCGTGTACCTGTCTGATTACATAAAACATTGCATCTTTGTTTGTTGTGCTTTTGGATGGCGCCCAGCTAGACGAAGCATGGAAACCGAATCTGTCTATACGCACACGTTTTTTCCCTGCTCACTATATACACTTTGTTGTCATATAAAGAGAGAAATAGAGAGGGAAACATGGAGGGTAGAGCTAGTATATACACATCAAAGTGGGACTAATGAAGAGGAAAAGGAAGAAGAAGAAGAAGAAGAAGAAGAAGAAGAATAGAAAGGTAAAGAAGAAAAAGAAAAAGAAGGAGAAGAAGAAGAACATGAGAGAGAGAGAGAGAGAGAGAGAGAGAGGAAACGGGCGGAAAGTAAGGAAGAACTTTTGCCTCAAGGGGGCTAAGTTTATTCTTAAATAGAACTCTTGGGAATATGCCCCCGAAGAGGAAGAAGAGAAGGAAGCGAAAAAGGGGGAATTAAATTTGTAATATTGCAACGAAAATTATATTCAACTATTTACGCTAAAGTTTTGGACCGAAATGACCATAAAAACTTAAAAGTATTTAGTTACATACCTCCATTTAAGTTTTTTGTGTATCTCATGGAGAAAATGGAAAGTCTTTTGCTTTTATTTCAGTTGGCGTTCAGTTGGACAACAATGTGGTTTCGGGAATTCATCTTTCGGGCATTGGTGACGTACATTGCAAAAACCAGGGTGTTAAATTTCTAGCACCAGTATGGTATTGAATTTTGTTGACACCATTGGTGTTATTTTTAACACCGGTCAGATTTAAGCATGCATTAATGCAAAAACCAGGGTGTTAAATTTCTAACACCAGTGTGGTATTGAATTTTTTTGACACCATTGGTGTTATTCTTAACATCGGTCAGATTTAAGCATGCATTAATAATTACTTGGTGTTAAGTAACATGTTGTTGTTTTATGATCGGTGATTTCGTTTAAGGTGGTTGATTGGTCGAATAATATTTCACAAAGTGTACGCGCGCTTAATGATTACTTTACACGTGTTCACTGAAGAATACATTTTTCATGATTTGTTAAGCAAATTATGACAATGCACATCAATTTTGTGATTTGTATTTTCCTTTGGCAATTATTGACCAACAGATTATTTGTCCGATCTTGTTACAATTACATTAACGTTTTATCAATAGATATATTGATTATAAGATTACTAACCAAGAAACAACATGCATATTTATCATATATTCGTGTACCAGCCTGTATCATTTAAATGTTAATCTTGACATTACTTTAAATGATCTATGTGATGGAGTAAATGCAATGGAGATTAGAATATACCTATTGGTGGACAGTTGCCAACATCGATTATGAACTATCAGTTTACCATTGGTTCTTCTATGGTCGATAATGGTCGATAATAGGAAATATGGAATATGGGACCATTGGATCAACAAGAATTATAAACACCAAAAGTGGAATTGAATTTGTTATGATTTCAGATATTGTTGTTAATCTACACCAGTAGGAGTTGTCAAATATTACCACCAAGTGGGGAATTGATTTTGTTATGATTCCAGGTATTGGTGTTAATCTACACCAGTAGGAGTTGTCAAATATTAACACCAAAAGTGGAATTGAAATTATCTAATTCCAGAAAATGGTGTTAAGTAACACCAGAGGAGTTGTCCGATATAGATACCAAGAAAGTGTTAAATTGAACACCATTGGTGTTAATTTTAACACTCTGGGTTTTGCAGTGTAGGATCTTTTTGTGTGCACTCTTCATGAAAAGTTTCCGTTTGCGTAGGCCCCATGCCCCAACCCACCCTAACCACCGTCCGTAACCACACCAGACATGTATACATACTGATCAATACGCCTACGTCCATTATAGATTTTCGCATGTCAACGAAAGAAGCAAAAAACAACAAAAAAAAACTAACAAACAGGCAGAAAAGATATGAACCGGTTGTGTGCAAAACCGGGGTAATAATAAATGCGCCTCGGAATAGAATTATCTAGATAGACAGCGCTATAGAACTGCCTATTATTATTATTATCATTATTTATTATTTATGACCTGTTTACCATTTTCACGGTAAAATGATAACCGAAATAAAACACGGACACGGAAGTACAGTGATAACAAAATGAAAGCCGGCATTTATTAAGATATCAAAGTGACATTCGTAGCAAAATCTATTCGTTTAATGAAAATTGATGATACTTCAAATTGTCTCCATCATTATGAATAAAATATCTAAGAATGAAACAATGCGTGCTGTTGAGAAATATTTTCAACGTAAAGCTAATTAACTCTTCTTAATTTGTTTAAAGGTTTGTATATATTTTTTCTTTTCTTTATCGCCGATAAAGCTCGAATATTCAATAATCACAACAAGAAATCGACGTGAGACACAATTTTTTTACCAGAAACTGTTGTGAGAAAAAATGCGAACCAACAGAAAGCGCGTCGTGAATCATATCAATATCGATTTTGCTCTCTTGATAATTTATGTCACTAACTGCAGGAGTAATAAACCTTATCTTCCGACAACCAGGTTACTTTGCGGCTAAATATAAACAACTTTATTGCAGAGGTAGAATTAAATTACGACGTTGTCTTTAATCCATTGCTTGCTCTATTTGTTGGTGCTTATTTGTCAAAGAGTTAAGCAGTCACATCTACAAAAGGATCTTCTGATAGCCCGTTCAGACTGAACGTCTTATAAAGAATCATGGTTTTACGACGGGAGAAAACAATAGCGTATAATAATACTAATAATAATACATAAGATTTATAAGGCGCCAAATCCCCTTGACAGTCAAATGCTGAAGGCGCAGCTTGTGCAAAAGATGAAATACATACATGATACATTTATACAAAGTGCGATAGGAAAACATCGTATTTAAGAAATTAATTTTGACGAGGTCAGTTCACATAACAGCTGGTCAATCATTAATGTGTGCTTATGATAAGCCTTGACCAGTTATACGATTTTTGTACGATACCACATTCAGACTAGAGCGGCCAGGATGCTGATTCTATATCGAGTTTCGAAACGATGCTCAAACAGTCGTTTTGACGTTTCGTTATTCGAATAGGAAAACATTAAAATGTACATGACACTTGTTTAGCTATACGAAGAATCCTAGGAGTATGAACGCAAGGTTACTTTTAACACCCGCAATGGAAAGGGAAGCCGTCAAAGATAACCTGAATGAAGTGGTCTTCTTTTTATGATCCTCTAGATAACGTCCTTTGAGAATTTCATGATTACACTACAATAGTTATAAATCAAAATATGGACTGACGTCTGTTGGCGGTGCTTTGTTCTAAATAAACACTTCCCACTGCCAGTGCGAAGGGGGGGGGGGGGGGGGGGGGGGGGGGCTAGGTCAACCGAAACATTTGTGAGAGAGAGAGAGAGGGGCGTATGACAACCCCCCCCCCCATGGACAAATCTTCTTGTAAGAACTTCAACTTTGCCAATAATAAAAGATCCACATAATTTCTAAGCATGGAATCAAGCAAATACTACCACCACTATACTGCTATAACTACTACTATACTATATCATTATTACTACACTGAAAATCATCATAATAATAATAGCCTGGTTATATTATTACTAACGATTGAGAGGGGACCTATAGTGAAAGTGATAAATCAAGTTATCCAACAAGCTGACAAGTCTATCAACAACAAAAACAATTTCAGCAACAATAGACTGTCGGAGAAAGACAGATCAGATCTCTGTTGATATCCGAAATTTCACACAAATCCCAACCTCAACTCAAAAAAATGTCCTGCTGGAACATAACAACATGACCACTTGTTATATGGGAACAATAGACCATATCCGATTGGTCCATTGGAACATCAATTTTATCTATATACACAATTGCTTGTATCCTTTATTTTTGAATAATATTACAAAATTAATTACCTATAACTCACAGGTAAAGCTTTCACTGTACGCCCCTCAACCGTTCACTCTTCTTGTAGGCTATTCTTTTCAATTGATTGCTGAGCAAACCTCATGATTACCATTGTTATGAGGATCTCGCTTCGTGTTCTAATCTCTGTTAATATAATTCATGTTTTCTGTACCGTCCAGTTTGTGAAATTATTGCAAAATGTGAAATGTGGCACAGTAACCCGAAATGTCTTTTGGTTACAACTAAATATTTGCTTTCAGAATAACCGTTACAACACATTAACGTTTAGATTCAGATTTTAATGTTTACTATTATTAAATATTAACTACGAAAACTACGAAAGTACATAACATCAATGGTGCCTAAAATACATTTTGGATATAATTGGTGTGTCTTATTATAAGTCTTAAGAAAAAGTAATTTAACATAAACAATTTCACTATAATATCATATATACAAGTGATCATATCATATCATATATACAGGTTATGAACTTAAAATAAATCTGTTTCTTCAAAAGAGGTACGACATGTTGAAATGAAAGACCTTGTATACATCTTAAACAAGTTCAAATTGATATGTACCTGAGTCATCGAATAATATGAAACCGGTTAATTATTATAGCATTACTAATAGTGATAATAATAATGAAAATAACTATTAATGATTAAATAAGAAAACATAATTAAAAAAAAAAAAATCCTTTTAAAATTGTAATAGTTTTTGTTTTGTTCATTTTAAAATAAATTGTGGATGCAGGATAAACAAAAGTACACACTGTCTTGAGAGCAAATAGTACTATTGGAGTCACCTCTTGCCCGTAGTTTTAACCAGTACCTCGAAAAGAAGGCATGGTATGTATGTTTCATATCCTGCATCAAAAAAACTATTTTAAAATGAACAAAACACAAATTATTAAAGTTTAAAAAAGATTAATTTTTTCTTCATTTCTTTGTTGGAATATACCAATTTAGAATTTTAAAAAAATTAGAAAGATTATCAAATTTAAATGAAAGAAATTCAAAGATTTTTAAAAGTGTTTTAAATTAAAATTAAAATTTTAAAACAATTATTGAATTTGTTCCAACTCTTAAATAGTACTCTGTGGATACTTGAAGAGCTATCAACCAGTCGAAATTCATTAGTTTTGACGCAGGATATAATAATGACTATACTACTACTGCTAATACTACTACAACTACTACAACTACTACTACTACTAATGTTATGTCTACTTTACCAAGGACAGCTTTATCGGTATCAATATTGTTCTTCCTGAGCTGAGGGCTCTCTCTGAAAGCCCTGCAATCATTCTATCACCCCGGCTTAAAAATCTAAAAATAAACAAGTAATAATGTAAAGGGTTTAAAGTGAAATTGTCACCACCCGCCAAAGAAAAGGAGACTCGAAAGTCACGAAAAATCGCCTTGAGTATAGGACTGAAGAATGTAAGAATAGACGATTAAAAAATAAAAGGAAAAGTGAAAGCGATTGAGTGTGCAGGCGCGTGCGTGTGTGTAACGTGATGAGAAAGGAGAAGAATGCGTGTGTGTGTGTGTGAGAGAGAGAGAGAGAGAGATACGTATTGAGATTAAACTTTCAAATATAGGGTAAATTAGATGGAGGATAAAAGATAAAGGAGAGAGGAAAATGAGTGAGTGTGTGTGTGTGTGTGCGTGTGTGTGTGTGTGCGTGTGTGTGTGTGTGTGTGCTTTACATATTATGATTAAACGTTCAAATTTAGGGCAAATTAGATAAAGGATGAAAGAGAACGAAGACGAAAATGTGTGTGTGTGGGCGTGTGTGCGTGTGTGCGTGTGAGAGAGAGAAAGTTACGTATTGAGATTAAACTTTCAAATTTAGGGTAAATTAGAGAGAGGAATGAAAGAAAAAGGAGAGAGGAAAGTGAGTGAGTGTTTGCATGTGTGTTCATATAGCGTT